>JANIWG010000027.1:0-121630 GCA_030705025.1 Myxozyma udenii
CCCCACCCCCCCCCCCACCCCCCCCCCCACCCACCCCCCCCCCCCCCCCCCCACACCCCCCCCCACCCCCCCCGAGTTCCTTTTTTTTTATATCTTTTTTTTCCCCCCCTGTTCAACAACTCTAAACCCCCCCAAAAAAAAAAAAAAAAAAAAAAAAAAAAAAAAAAAAAAAAAAAAAAAACCACACTAATATGACACGATCTATCATGAACATGACATGCTTTACAACAAGAAGAAGAAAAAAAAAAGAAACAAACAGCAATACGTTAACGCTAAAACTAACCCATATGCTCGACGATCTTGCTGACCAACTTGCCATTCTTTATCGTATGCACAAACTGTTCCGGCACAGGTTGCTCTGTAAAATCGCCTTCGTCACCCTCAGGGACCTCGACGTTGATAGACGAAGATTTAGACGTGTAAATTTCGACGTCTAAGGAGTCCTTGCTCAAGTAAATCTGGCCGTTATCGCACTGGTCGATTGAGATCGTGGGGAGTACACCGGTGACTTGCAAGCCGAATTTCTTGGACTTGATAACGTCGACGCCGGAAACAAGAGACTCAACAAGAAGACCGGTCGAGTCGCATTCGTTGATCGTGACCGTGTTGAACTTGCCCTTGATCTGGATCGTGCATTCCTTGCACCGGTGAATGAACACGCCATGATTGATGTCAGCGTTGAGAACAATCTCTGAATTCTTCTCGTAGTTCTCAATGATCCACTTGGTGCCCTCGAGTTCCATACGTGGCGGCTTCTTCTGCTTCAAACTGCTTGGTTTGGAGGATGGTGGAGGAGGAGGCGACTTCTTGACAGGCGCAGCAGAGTCGGGAACAGGATCCTGACGACGGAGTGACGGGTTCTTGTGGGTCATCTGGCTCTTGTCAACCTTCTTCAGGCCGGAAGTGATTGCTTCACCCTTGTTGAGCTCAGCAAATACGGCACCGATCCCGCTGGCAGGCTCGGGCTTCTTCAGCTCAAAGACAGAGGCAGGTGGGGGTGGTGGGGGTGGTGGGGGTGGAGCACCGCCGGCGACTGGAGGAGCAGGAGCAGGAGGAGCAGCGGCGGGAGCGGTGGCCGCGGCAACGACTGTTTCAAGATCGTCGCCCTTGGGGTTCCATGACGGGCCGGTGGTGTGATTCTTCTTGACGTAGGCTTGCAGAGCGGTAAAGATCTTGAGGAAAGCCTGAGCCCACTCCACTTGCTTCTTATCACTGAGATGTTAGCATGAAGAGCTGCAGCAGAATATGTACAGTTGAAAACTTACGTTTCCTTAAACTCTTTCATGACACGGTTCGAGTAAAACATCGCGCTGTCCTTCATCTCGCCAATGAACGGAACTGGGGTAGGCTCGACGCCAATCCATCCGAGAGCGGGAACGCCTTCGCTAACAGTCGACAAATGGTTGAAAAACTTTGATCTGCGATTCTTCTCACGAATGTCTTGGACGGCAACAACCTCGGCCGAGATCGGCTTGAATAGATCCATAAAAGCCGGGGAGGAAGGTGAAGGTTTCTTGGCTTTCGAAACAATGTAAAGAAACTTGCGTTGCGCGGTAAACGCATCGAGAAAGTGCTTGGCCTGGGATTTTACTTGATGTTAGTGATGCACAAGGTTGTTGATGTGAATCGGTTATCGTACCTGCTCGTCAACAAGGGGATCAACTTCACTGCTGAGCGCAACAAAGGGCTTGACGACATCATCAATGAGCTCGTCAAACTCCTTGACCGCAGGAGCAATAACTTCCTCCTCTACGACGGGAGCTGGGGCGGGAGCGGGAGGAGAAGCAGGCACGGATGCGGGGGCGGCTGCCGGGACAGGCGCAGGGGCAGATTCCTTGATTGCAGGAGGAGCGGGCGCGGGCGCGGCCGCAGTTGCTGGGACAGATGGAGCGGAAGTGGCGACTTCGCGCGCCTTGTAAAGCGCGTTCTGGTACTCTGTGAGGTCCTCAAGACGGGATGTGGCCGCCTCGAGCCTGGATTGCGCGGTGGTGGTCAGATAGGATTCGAGAAGACGCGGCGACGCGCGACGCGACACGACGGGGCGGCGGAACGGAAGTAAGCACGTACCTCTTCATGATGGTGAGCAAATTGTAGCCCGGAGCATTTGCGGGATCGGCCATGGCGGAGAGTGGATGGGGAGCGGGTGGTGGAGGGGGGAGGAACGGGTGGCTGCAGAAGGAGGAGACCGGGGACCGTGAAGCTGCGTCGAGCGTATCGGAGTTGTATCATATATAGCGTAGCGGCGCAGACCACAAGGCCCGCGAGATGCTGACAGACCGCGTCAGCACAGCCGACGGCCCTTCTGCTCGAAGCACGCGAGTTGCGAGTTGCGAGCGCGACTTAGCTCAAGTCTAGAGTTGATAGATGGAAAATGTGCGGAAACGAGAATTGCTTTTGGGGTCTAGTGTGTAGCAGCACCGGTCAAGACACGGTGTGTACAGCTTGCGAATTTACCTCATGAGCGTAACACGTCAAGCGATGGCCCTTTTTGTATAGTGAAGCTACAGTACTTCAGCAGTTTATTTAGCAAGCGATTATTCGATAATGATTTTTAGATGCGATAAGGAACAGACGGCTGAATTGTCAACTGCGAGATGCCGATACAATTGATCCTCAAGTATACCGTGGATTCGTCAGAAAGATTTCTTTTACTAATCACTTTTGCTTCTTTGATTTCCCGTTTGACAGGCACTCATAACTGCAGCAGAATATCATCCGGCTTAAATGAGTGATATATCTATCGTAACTACGGTTTGAGTGTTGGTTACAAGGTTTTCAGTGTCGCAGTCGATCCTTTCGTAACAGTGAGTAGTTTTCTCAAGGTGAGTTCTTATACTTATCATTTGGTATTGTATACATATGGTATTTGCTAAAAAACCCAAGATATTGAATAATGAGCATCAAGCTCATACAGGGAGAAAATCCCTATATGGCCGTTATGGGCAAGACTTATGGAATGAATGAAATACCGATCTCAGACATAAGGGGCTCTGGGCTATGAAAATTGAAGAGGGCCACATAGTGGCCAAATGGCATCTTTTCAGCGAGAATTTAGAGCTCGTGAGAGCTTTTAGGCTAGATTTTGTGACAACTAGCCATATCTTCGTTGAAAGAAGAACATTTTTCTATCGACTGGATATCTGCATCTACACGCACAATCAATTGCCGCCTTTCAAAGAAATCTTCTTTTCCACGACCACTGTATTGTATATGTGACTGTGTAGCCCTCCGTTTCTGGCTCAATCCATTTTGTGCGTTGCATGTTGCATGCTACCCGCGCGCGCGTGTGTGTGTGTGTGTGTGCGCGCGCGCGCGTAGTTACTAATTTACCGCGTTCGGTGTTCAGTAAATACACAATATATAAAACCTGCAGTGTAAAACCCTTGGACTGACAATTGATAAAGTCAAGCCGCGCGCGACGCGACGCGTACGCACGACGAGTGCAATCTGGGGTAGAAATAATCTGATTTGAAAGCAAGTCAGTTTGATCAAGAAGCAAACCCAGATAAATAACAGAATATGCCGTCACTTTGGAGTCGATTGAACGGTAAAGTCAGTGATGCACATCATGGCGGGAGTAGTCAGTATGATGTGACTTCAAAGCCTGGATCGAGAGCCAATTCTGGCAGTACCATCAAGTTCACGGTTGAAGTCAACTCAATTGATTTTGACAAAGAGATTGTCGAGTGTGTTGAGATTGCACGAAAAGCGCTGTATGGAGATGTCGAGAATCAAGCCAAAGCACCGCCTATTTCACATGTTACCTTGTATATTGACGAGATGGAGGGTGTTGCTTACACGACAGGCAGTTCGAAAGAGAAGGACGCGAAAGAGATACATGCGTCAAGGCAGTACTTTATGAGTAGGGGAGATAAACAAGCGATTGCGCATGAAGTAAGAGGAGTTTTGGTACATGAGGCAGTGCATTGTTGGCAATATAATGGCCAGGGAACATGTCCACCAATGCTGATCGAAGGCATTGCTGGTGAGTACACTGTTTCAATGTCCTTGAATATGAATTAACCGTGATCTAGACTTTGTGCGATTAAGAGCTGGACTTGCGCCTCCACATTGGGGCTCAGGCCGTGTTGCTGATAACTGGGACGCGGGGTACGAAGCGACGGGATATTTTCTCGACTGGATCGACCGACATGTGCAGCCTAACTTTGTCGTAAATCTAAACTTGTTTCTTAGGGAGAACAAATATGTGCCTGGAGTATGGGTCGTACTGGCTGGTCAATCTGTTGAGAGTCTGTTCCAGCAGTACCGTGCGTACAGAGGTCATCCAGCCACAGGAACCCCTGTTTCAGCGGCAATGCCGCCGATCCAGTCGTGATGACATTTTCAATTTATGATACACAGTATATACAATCGTGCCGGAGGCATCACCGCACGCTTTATAGTCCTATCCGTTTGACGTACTCATCCAATCTATCCTGTACCCTTGTCCCGTTCCAAAACTCCTCGCCATCCTTCTTTGTAAACTCCGCCAATCCGACTTGCTCTATCGACAGCCCCGCAGCAACATTTCCCCAGACCGCAGCAGTCACGAAATCCCCGTCATTGAGAATAAGCCCAGTGCACATTGCTCCGACAAATGTGTTTCCCGCCCCAGTTGGATCCACGACGCGTTCAGGACATGTTGCGTGATACGATTCCAGCCACCGCTTTCCACCTTCAATTGACTTCGAGATGACAAGACAGCCGTACGCGCCCGCACGCACGACAATTGCAGCGTCGTCTCGCATGTACGGCAAAAATCGCGACGTGACTTCTTCAATTCCACTTTTCTCTCTTGGTTCAGGAAGTCCGAAAAACGCGGCAGCTTCAGCAGAATTAGGCGAGAGAATATCAACAGTGGGAAGGACGGCAAAACACGCCTCCAAATGCTCCGGCGTGCACAAATCCGGAACCGGCTCCCATACGTACTTTGCCTTGGGCAAAAGTGGCTTGCCTGATGACTTGCGCTTTGTATTTTCAAGATCACGCTTCGCGTCGATGCCGGTCATGAGGTTTGCGGCGCGCTCTGGGGAGCAGATTAGGTGAAATGTTCGTGAGAGAAGAAGCTGTGTGTTCATGACATCGTCGACTTCTATCCGTTTCTTCGGTGTTTGGTACCGAAATGCTATCAAGATTAGTATGCACACACAGGCTTTAAAAATGATTCACGGAAAGTCTTACCTCGGAACTCGTTTTCTTGATAACCATTCCATCCTCTCGTAGTCAACCGCGACTTATCCTCGCGGAAAATCAGTGTTGTGTCCAGATCCATAAGCTGCTCTTTCAGACCCTCCGGGAAGTCACTTCCCGCGTCCACAATCCACGCGACACCCTTTGACTTCTGCGGACCGGGCAGGAAGTACCGCGCGCCGTATGCCGCGTAGGTACCAGCGCCGCCGATGACGTCGTGAAGCACAGAGCCGTCGAGGAGATGGATTTCGTCGATGATGAACATGCCCATCGACGCAAAAAGAATCTCTGAACTGTCCGACACCATTGTAGATCTTCTGCTGTTGATTATAAACTCTGTATATCGTCGACTCCTGCCTGCCCGCTCTGCTGCTTCCTCCTCGCCGACCGAGACTCCACGCGATAACCCTGATATCTCGAGCCCGTGCCGTCAGTTGGACGTCGCGTGCGGCGCAGATCTTGACGCGTCGACGTCGACGTGCCGGACGCGCAACCCCGCCTTTTCCTTCTGCTTCCCGCCTTCTCCCTCAGATGAGCGTGACTCGAGACTCATGTCGGCTTCTGGATTGGATCCTGTCGTCAGCGGAAGCGGAAGCGGGAGTGGCAGTACCGACGCTGCTTCGGCAGCGCGTCCCCGCGCATCGTTCGACTCGTTACCGCTCGAAGTCATCCTGCGCATCATTCACGAGCTCATCGCGCCTTCGCCACCAGACTGCGACGAGCCTGACTCGCAGAAAATCTGGGACGCGCCTCGAACGCCTAACGAGAATGCTCATCATATACCCCCGTTTGAAGAACGCGAGATACAGCATCATCCCGTGCCGCCTCTCACGGAACCTCGCTACTCCCGCGCGGAGGTCTTAGCGGATCTCATGTTCGCCATGGAGCCGTCATCTAGTGCACATGACAAGACCGCGTTTGGGCCAACAAATGCTCTGCGTCAGCTTATGTCGCTTAGCTTCGTATGTCGCCGTTTCTACGCTGTGATCAACCACCCAGTTCAAGACGTGCCGATTTGGAAGACAGTAGCAAAGCTGTTTGGATATAGCTCATCGTTGACAACTGATGATTTGCTAAAGTGCGCGGATTCCTCAATTGCACAGCATCAACGTACATGGAGAAATGCAGTCAAGACCGCGGTTCTTTGGGACCGTCCGTTCACGAGTCCAGACCCCAACGAGACCAGCAACAACTCATCGTGGTGGCGGAAGAGCAAAGTTCGGCAGACAAAGTCAGTTTCAAGAATGATGCCGTCACCGGCATCAAAGAATACGATCCGCTCTGTCGATGCTGTGTGTCCCGGTCAAGGGCGAGTTGGTCCGACGTATGTTACTCTCGACACCTCGGTAGTCGATCACGGCCGGATATTCGCGCAGGCAATTGATACACGAGAGGAAAATCCGCGCTCGGTGTCTTCAGTATACGGGATCGTCTCACCCGAAAAGCCGTCGCATAAGCTTCTATTTCGGGGACTCGATCAGGATGTGTCAATGTTTGACTTTTCGCTTCCTAATCAATGCAACCTTGTGATGGAAGAATGCACAATCTTGTCGGAAAAGGGCGAAATGGAGCTTGGCTATGAGATTTCACGATTCTCACCGGCTACTGGAAAACGCGATAAAGTATGGCGCTTGCCGGAACCACCTCCAGAGCGATACGCGTGTAACGGCGACGTTCTACTTGCGTTGTACTCTCCAAACATGGTATTTTTCTGGTCAAATTCTCCAGATAATCCAGCCCAACTCCGATGCTATCTTGCAGTTCCACACAACACTACAACCGCATCAAATGACTTTTCGCCGCCTCTTTCTTCGCTTTCCTCGTCCTTTTCGTCGTCAGTATCGTTGTCCACTCTAGACGCAAAAACCTCAGCATGGTCACCTGAGTCACAGTCATTTGTACCAAACATTTCCGCCGCCACCGCCGCCGCCGCCGCTGCGCGTCCCGTCAACTTTGCAGCTTGTAACAACGGCACATCGGCGCTACGGTGGTCGATCAATCTTGCCAGGGACTGGCTTAATCCGCCAAGTCGACCGCGAGAGCAGTATTGCGTTGTGCGCACGATGCAAATGACTGCGACACACGCAGTTTTACTGGTATACTGGTATCCCACAAGCTCGATGCACAAGCTTTCCGGAACTTCATTTCGTATTTTGGATCTTGCTACAGGCCAAACTGTGAATGTTCTCAAATTTGACCGTCGTGAAATCGTCGATCCGTTTCCCATATTCACAACTGTATCTGATCACGGGTTTGTGATTACAGACACGCATATCGTTTCAGGCGGGCCAAACGGCGATTTGTACGTTTGGAACTATCGTACCGGTACAGGTCCATCATATCGCCTTCCTCTTCCAAACGACCAACGTGAAATGCCGCGACGATCAGACGGCTCGGCTTCATCTTCAGGATCACATTCTCACGCAAGTCGTGCACCACCGCCATCGTTTGACAGTTACTCATTTGCACCAATGTACTCATCTATCACGGCGTCACACGATGGAAAGTATGTCATTGCATCAGCGAATAATCGGATAATTGTTTGGAACATGTTTTCAAAATCAATTGAAGGCGTGTTTTACAACGGCCGCAAGATCGCCAGAAAGGATAGGTATGCGCGTAACCCGTTTGATAATTTTCCAACCGGAATCTGGATTCTGTATCGTGACTGGCGTAAACGCACGCGACGTGCGGAGGTACTGGAGATATTACTTGGCTCGGATGAGACGGTGGAAGAGTATGACCTTGTTGCGGAAAAATTCAGGTATATAATCGAGCCATTCAAGCCTCGTTTGTCTTCGATTTTGCATTACTTTCCGTTCAGCACGTTACGTGTGCAACCGCTATTACAATCAAGCGTACCGTCTCATACGCCAACCAGCATCGCGACAGCCGTAAAACGACGAAGGCGGAGTAAACCGCGTCAGATTCTATCGCTTGTCACGGGTGAAGTATTTGTCTTTATCGAAGCTGTGCTTTTCTGGATTGAGTTCATTTTACTCTCAATTTACGTACATTCGTTTTACTTTTTCTTTCCAGAGTCGAAGAAACAAAGGGAGCAAGCGGAAAAGGCTGCTCGTGATGGACGGCGGAATCTGCAGGCGCGGTGATTGACGTAGTAGTACATATGTTTTTTTTTGTTAACGGATAACGTGGGATGGAGTATTTTATATGATTAGTTGCGGGATTGATGTTTTATTTAAGGTAGTAATGGGTTTGATTTAGTAAATGAGAGAACAAATGAGATTATAAAAAAGAAACTACATAGCTTGACCGTTTTAAGCAGAAACGAAAACAACGCTAAACGTAAAGTCAAATCACAAATCAAACCAAAAGCACGATAAAGCAGATACGTAGTAGTATACAAATTGCAGAAACAAAGCAAGAGATGCAAGTCAAACTGAGAATAAGACAAAGTTTACCTATCCTTGCCATTCGTCGTCGGATCCAGGTTTGGATTTCTTGGGTTTCTTCTTTTGCTGTTTTGTCGTTGTTGTTTTTCGCTTAATAAGGGGGGTTAGTTTAGAGCCAGAGTACAAAAGAAAATCGAGACACGGTTACCTTCTTAGTTGACGATGATCCCTTTGACGACGGCGACGACGACGAATGATCTACTTGTCCGCTCGTTTCCGCTTCGACTTTTTCAATGACTGCGGCAGGATGTGGTGCTTTTGTTATATTAGATGATTTTGGCATTTTAGCGCGAACCAACGCCGGCAGCGCTTGTGTTACACCCTCAGTAAGATACACTTTTCTCGCGATAGCTTGTGCGTCTTTTGAAGACTGAAGTGGTTTGAAAAGGTCACCAGGAAGCGGTGCTTTTCCAGGCCATGTTTGCATAGACCAACCGTGTGCATCTTCGAATTGACGGATAAGTGCTTGGGAAAGATCAGAAAGGTAGTAGAGTCGTTCGCTTTCAGACTCAGAAACTGCATCGCGTACTTGCTTAACCCGTTGAGCAAAGTAAAACACAAGTGAAATGTTCTCTTGAGTTACAACCGCATTGAGGTAATATAGAATGTACTGTGCAGCATCAAGAATGTCGTCCACTTTGATGCCAAAGTCGGGGTGATGGGCAAGTAGGTGAAGGAGGCGTGCAAAACACCGCTCAATCGTCGTACCCTTTTGGCTTTCTAGATTAAGATTCTGTTAGCAAAAACGCATAACGACCGTGATCAGGAAAAGTAAATAAAAATGACATACGTTGCTTCGCCATCCGGCCTCTCAGCCACAGTGTGACATCATTTCTAACTTCATCCTCCGGCTCATATGCAAGCAAGAAAAGTAAAGGTAGATACCGTTCGGGAAGTAAATCATGACCAAGGTATGACTTTAGTTTCTGAACAAGTATCTGCCGCACTTTAAATGCTTTGTCTTGCAACATCAAACCAAGTCGGATTGTATCGTTAGCCGTAATCATTCGTTCGTATGTTGGAATCTTGGCGAGCTTAAGAAGATAGATTCCAGCTGCGAGACGTAGTCGCGAGCGGAAGTGGATTCTGCTTGTTTTAGCATATAATAGTGAGTGAATTCAGGATCGTTACTTACGGGGTATCTCCATCCTTTGACAACTCTCCATCATTCGCAATAAGCGAATTGAGCAGCTTTAGTACCGGCGCAGCGACCTCAGCGGCCGTATCAGCATTCTCGCATGCACGCAATCGATTCAGTAGAATTTTCAACGCAAGCACTTTTGCTTCACATTCTGGCTCGAGAAACTCATCCGCAACCCACTCGTTTTCTGCATTTTCTTCGTCATCTTTTGGACTTGCCTTGATTCTGTTTGTAAGCAAAATATCCTTGATCAAAAACGCAATGATACTGTCAATTTCAGACTCGACAAATGATGAGCCTGATCTAACAAGTACGGATAACGACGACATCTGCGCGAGAAGATGCGGATCTTCAACGTCAAACTTCACACATGCTTTGAGTAGATCACGACCGTACGCGTGTTTTTTCTTGCTATTCAACATAATCGACGCAGCATGCTTGGCTTCAGCAGGCGATCCAGTTGTCGCGAATTTGAAAAGCGAGTCGAGAAACTTTCGATCTTGAGGAAGATCGTCGGGATAATGTTTGGCAAAAGCAGCACATGCTTTCAGTGTCTCGTCGCTGCCTTTACTACCGGGTACGCTGGACTCAATTTCGTTCGTCAACTCGCCAACTTGAGTCTTCATGATTTCTGGAAGAAGAGTCGACACATTCTGAGTCGTTAGATTGTTCAAAGATGTAACAAGATTCAAAGACTTACAGTGAGCAGATCCTGCGCAACTTCGCTGAGCGGATTCTCCGTATTCTTTGCAATCGAGACAAACATTGCCATGTCACTTCGATTATACCAAATCTGGCTACACCGATACATGATTGGCATAAAGATCTCCGGCATCAATGACGATACCTGAGTCATTCTGGTCTTCAACTCATTCAAACTCTTCACCACAGTCTTGAAGTCCGAATTGATACTAATGCAACCTCTGATCAGTTTGTAGAATCGTCGGTCATTTTGCGTGATGAATTTCTGAAGCACAGTGTCCGCTTTCGCGGGATCCGGCATAAGGGATACGAAGAACTTTGCAGCTTGCTCAATCTTCGCTTTGATTGCGTCGTCAGAGTCTTCTCCGACACCACCATTATACTTCTCGCAAAGCTGAATGAAAAACTCCATGAACTTTGACAAACTACAAATTCGTCAATATACGTCATCACCATAACGGAATAAAAAAAAACGACTTACTCCTTCTGTCGCGACGCCATCGCAGTAAACACTTTTTTCGATTTCTCATCAAGATTCTTGACAACTATCAGCTTCCGCGTCACACGCTTAAGATCATCCACTTCAAGCGGCAAGATTTGCTCCGCAATGCACATGTCCATGAGAACATTTGTATCTTTGCTATTGACGTAGATAAGATCAAAGATTCGGTTTGGAATCCAACCCAGGAGATCAATGATCTCTTGGTCTTGGTTCTCACTGCAAAGGTTAGCGGCATACGCGTAATTGAGATGAAGGAAAACATACATGTCATCGTAAGCCTCGTCATAAAGATTTCCAAGAACACTGATCGCCTCTGTCCGCACAGCAAGTTTTCGATCTCGCACTCGCTCAGCAAGGTTATTAAGCACCTTCATGTTTCGGAACTTCTGCGCAATCGTGTGGTATTCCAACTTTCCTACAGCCTTACACGCGCTCAATCTCACGCGGTCATCAGCGTCAATCAAACTCTTTCCAATTCCATCAATCGTAGCCTTGATTGCGTCTGGTCGATTACCAATAATATAACTGCAGCTTTCAGCCCACTGCATGCGAATCAAGTGACTCTTGTCATTTTGTCGACCAAGCCACGCTTCCCAGCAAGTTGGCTGCGACGTAATAAAGTTAACACGACCGGGGACTTCACCTGCAATTAATCCGATAGTCTGAGTCGCCATGAGACGCATCTGGGTATTTTCAACTGTAATTTCCTGCTCGATTTGCGGAATTACAGGTATCAAGATCTCTGGAACAGCACGCCAGATCTCAACGGCAAGGTTATGCGCCTTCCGCAAAGTTGACAGATCTTCCTCGCCAATTTCGGCGCTCGAGCTCTTGACCGAGATACTGTAAATAATATCAGTGAAATACTGTGCGACTTGACGCGCCATACGATCAGAGCAGTTGATGCAGATCGTACGTGCCATGTTGTATGCAGGCGGCAGAGTTTGGAGACGCGCTTGTGATTTCTTGGATTTGGCGTCCGACGACACGGTATCTGCAGCAGCGGCAGCAGGCCGCATAAATTGCGCAAGAATCATGAGAACAAGTTCTTGTGGAATCGTGCGTGCTTCCTCGACAAGTTGGCAGAGAATCTCGGTCATGTGGAATTCTCTGTTCTTCACAGTATCAGGCCTACAAGGGTATCAGTTTACGGCAAGAAAAGAAAATGAATCGGGAAACGTACTTGATCATGTCAAAAAACATGCGGAAAAGAGAAACCATGATTTCGTCGCCGTTCGGAAGATCGCTTGCAAGAACGATACTCTTAACTTGGGAGAGATTTTCAAGCAAGTAGCAGTACTGCGGGTAGTAGGGGGATTCTTGGTTGCGCAGTTCACGAAGCTGATGTACAAAGAGATCAAAGATGCTCTGAAATAGACGTTAAAAAATCAAAAAACACCAAACTCGCGAGAGAAGCGTGCGTACCTGAAGCTGACTTTGCGTATATGGCGCGTCAGGCGCGTGCAGCCTGAGAATATCCGCCAGCGCGCAAGCGACGTAAGCGCGAACACCTTTATCCTTATGGTTCAACAAGTTATTGGAGACAAGCTCTTTCGCAACATTGCTCAAACTGGCAACTTCGACAGTCTCCTGTTCCAACTGCTGCAGCGTTTCAAACACGGTCTTACGGACGCAGTTAGTAACGACGACGCGTCAAATGTAGATGATGGACGTGGAACACACCTGAAGCCGTTTGATTAGCTCGCCGGTGGAAATCGGCTTTCCTGCCTTAGGCGCTAGAGCCTTGTCGTATCGAAACACGACCTGAGTCGCCAATGCCGGCATTTTGAGCGATGTGGTGCAGAGCTGTGTTGGATGCTGAGGCGTGGACAGACGGAATAAGACCGGCGGGCGAGTCGAGTTCTTAAAGCACGCGACGCGTCGGGCTCAGCGCGCGTGTTTTGTGCGATGGGGCAAATGCGAAAATCGAGCACTCAGATCGACAGGATCGCGAGTGCATTTATATATACACAAAACGCATGCACAAGAGGTCGGAATTATGACGAGCGGTTCTGGATCGACGTTGAATCGCCGCGCGGGAGAAGCAGCTGGGAGAGAAACTCGACGCGCCTCTGACGCGTAACTACGCATTAAAGTTTACGCTTACGGCGCGCGCACAGCGCGATTGTGAACACATTTCACGCTTTGAAAAAACATGTATTTTGTAAAACAGAACACCAACAATAACAGACTATATATGACAAAAGCATTCTAATTAATTAACACAAGTCGTAAGGGGGGGAAAAAAAAAAGGAAAAAGACGGCGGATGATAATAGTAATGTAACAAGAGGTGCAAGAATTCAGAATCGGTCTAATTTCAGCGCCAAGTCCGAAATGACAATGTATATATCTAAGCAGTGAGAGCACTGCGCTTAAACTGAAGCTTGCAGTTATCGAGAGGGAAGATGGTAGCAAACACACGGATCTCCTCAGAGGTAGGAGTGGTCTCGTGCGTCCAGTCCATCATAAGGGCCGCCTTGCCAATCATGCTGACAAAGTTCATGACAGCATAGGTCTGGCCAAGACAGACGTGGGGACCAGTGCCAAAGACAAGCCAGTTCTTGGGTGCAGAGTTGGTAAGAGTCTCGCCCTCCCAGCGTTCGGGAATGAAAGT
Source organism: Myxozyma udenii (assembly GCA_030705025.1). Taxonomy (NCBI): domain Eukaryota; kingdom Fungi; phylum Ascomycota; class Lipomycetes; order Lipomycetales; family Lipomycetaceae; genus Myxozyma; species Myxozyma udenii. The sequence continues at coordinate 13,564 of JANIWG010000027.1, forward strand.
CTCGGGGTCCTTGTAAACCTCAGGGTCGTGCAGAGCCGGGTAGAGAGTAGGGATGACCATGGAGCCCTTGGGAACGGTGTAGTCGCTGGTGATGGGGAAGTCCTTCTTGACGAGGTAGGGAACCATGATGACGGGAGGGCGGTAACGGAGAGCCTCTTTGACAACCATGTGGGTGTAGACCATCTTGTCGACGAGATCGACGGTAAGACGAGCGTTGAGGTCACCGTTGCGGACGCGGATCTGCTCCTCACGGACCTTGGTGAAGACGTCGGGACGGTCAGCCAGGAGCTGGAAGAGCCAGGTGGTGGCACTGGAGGAGGCATCCTGGGAAGCAAAAAGGAAAGTGAAGATGGTCTCGGAAATTTCCTTGTCAGTGAATGTACGGATGGGGTTGGACTCGATGCGACCTTCGCGGCTGTCAATCATGTCCTTGATCCAGGCATCCATAGTGCAGGTGACCTCGTTACCAGCCTCCATGGAGGCACGGGACTTGGCAGCGCACTGCATGAAGATGTCGAGGGTCATGTCGGCGGCCTTCTTTCCGCGCCAGGCCTTGGTGAAGGGGAGGATGATGGGGAAGTTGACGAGCTCGAGAGCCTCGGTGATGAGGTAGTAGTTGTCGGAGATGACCTTGACCTGCTCCTCGCTGATGTAGTGGCCGCAGAAGGTACGGAGGGAGACGGCACAGTTGATCTCACGGAACATGGGCATGAAGGGAACGTGCTCTTCCTTGGACATGTCGAGGAACTTCTGGAAGTAGCGATCGTAGATCTCCTCCTGGCCGGGCAGGTAGACAGAGAGCGCGCGGCGGGTGAAGAGGCCGTTCAGACCGCGACGGTACTCAACGTGGGCCTTGCCATCGAGGAAGACCCAGTTTGTGGGACGGAGAAGCTTGATTGCGACGTCGACGACGCAGGGCTTGACATAGGCGGGGGAGTTGAGAATCTTGCGGGCGAGGTCGCGGGTAGAGGCGATGACAACAAACCTGGCGCGGTGACGGTGAGTAAGAGGAGTTGAAAAAGACAGAAAAAAGGGACTGACTTGTGGAAGACGGAGACGCAGGACAATGGGCCGCTGTCCCACTTGGCCTTGTACTCGGAGAATTTAGGGTCCATGGACTCGAAAAAGGGGCCGATGATGGGGTAGAGCTTGAGACGGGGTCCGGCGATGCCGCCCTTCTTGGTGACATAGGCGACTGGAGAGGGTGGTTAGATACAGCGAAGAAGAAGACAAAAGGCTGAAGAAAGGGGGAGACTGACTCTGGTCCCAGACGAGGAGGAGGAGGAAGAGGGTGAGGAAGAAGCGGCCCCAGGTGAAGTTGCTGACGAGCGAGGCGACGACGCCGGAAGCGGCGGGAGCGGAAGCGGCGAGCTTTCCGCTGAGGACGTCGGCCGAGGCGTTGAGGGCGGCGGCGGCGGCGGACATGGCGGGGGAGGGGGAGGGAGGGTGGTGAGGAGGGGGGGGGGAGGGGGAGGGAGGAAGAGAGCAAGAGGAGGAGCAGAAGAAGAGAAGGCGCGGGGAAAGAAAGTCGAGGCGAGAAAGCGACGCGTTGAAGAATTTGGCACCGCAAAACATCCGCCATTTGCATTTCACACCACTTCCCCTCGTATCGCCCGCTCGGGTTCCTCGGGTTCGTGCGAGATCTCGGGTTTCTGCTCTCGGTACTCACGCTCGCCTTGCGTCGGAGCATACACTGTATGGTGGCGATACACTACAAGACTTGCTACTGCTATTTAAATATTTGTCACTGTTCACTGACTGATCTTTACTTTACCTCTTTGCATCCACCGCAGCGCCAGCAGCATCGGCATCACCATAAACGCCTCGTTCGTACTCGGATACACCGGCTGCCGCTTAAGCCAGCTCAGCCGTGTTCGGCTTCGCGTTGCAGCTTTTTAACTCACTTTCCGCGCGCCGCACCTGCCTCTTTGGGACGTGGTACCCGAATGAAGGTAATTGCCTATTCGGGCAGCAGCCCACGAACCGCGCGTAACGTATCGGCTGGATCCGCTGAAAGCATCACCTCTTATATAACAGGCACATTTGTACACACACCGTAACCATATAAATGCGGGATCTGGAGCACGACACATCTTGCGTGTATAAAGTTGTCAGATCAATATGACTTTCGTGCCCGAATCCCCAGATCTTGTTGACTTCATGCGTAAATTTTGAACCGTGCTCCAGATCTCAAGCCGTAAATGTCGCTGTCAGAGACATATCTCAATGATTAGGAGCCCAGTATATCTTTTTCGCATCTTTATGCACTACTAGATAGTAGACATTTGTGCGATAGTTTGCAGTTATATGGAAGGTGCATGTCGCAGTCAATGCCGCAGGTCAAGCTTATGTCCTGCGCTAGCTCAATAATCATCCTACATATGTACTCCAGAGCGGCATTCACTTGCGTAGACGATTACTATGGACTATTTGATCTAACTGATCACAGCAGGCCCTGATACTTCCTACAACCGTGTGGGCAAGCTGAAGAAGCGCGCTCACGCTCGCACAGCGCAAACTCCGCGGCATTTCACCACCTCTTTTGTCATTTATTTATACTCAAATCAGCTCACTTAGTTATTCATTCATTATTTTAGAAATTATATGCAATATCATGGCCGGTGTCTTAACTCAGTGACGCATGCAGGGTTCGGGCAGTGCGTTCTCCGCAGAGTGCGCGTGCACTCTGGTGAGAGAGACCGTTTCTCCTCCGAACGGGTCTACGCTCTTACCATCCGGCCTTTAGGCCCCGCTCCGGAAATCAGAAGAATAGTCACTTATCACTTATCTCATATACAAACCGTAGATTAAAAGCTTGAATCGCGGTGCTGCTGCACCACAGACCAAATCAGTCCGCTATATATATACTCGACCGCGTCGTCGCTTCTTGCAACCCTGTAAATCCGTCATCCTAGAGCTCGCTACAACTTAAATATGGTTCAGTACGTTGCATTCACACCTGAATCAATCCTATCTAATAAGATTTACAGAAAAGTCCTCTTGCTTGGCTCCGGTTTTGTGGCAAAGCCGACCGTCGACATCCTTGCCGCACGAGACAGCACCGAGGTCACTGTTGGTAAGTAACTTCTGCACATCTCCGCCGCTTTCTCACCGGAAAAAAACAGCCTGCCGTACTCTCTCAAAAGCGCAAGAGCTAGCTGGAACTTCTGCAAGTGCCAAAGCTATCTCGCTTGACGTCGAAGACGCCACTGCCCTCGACGCGGCAGTTAAGCAACATGACTTAATCATCAGGTAGGAACATCAAACAATGCAAGACGTACGTTGACCCTTTTAGCTTGATCCCATACACATATCACGCAACAGTTGCTGCCTCTGCTATCAAGCACAAAAAGCACACTCTCACCACCAGCTACATCTCTCCCGCCATCAAAGCGCTTGAAGAAGAGTACGTTCAATACCTGCGCACCCGTTTCACACAACTAAGTTCATTTATAGTGCAAAGAAAGCAGGAGTGATGATTTTCAATGAAATTGGCGTTGATCCTGGTGTCGATCACCTGTACGCCGTTAAAGCAATCGACGAGATTCACAAGGCCGGCGGCAAAGTCAAGGCTTTTTACTCGTTCTGCGGCGGCCTCCCGGCCCCTGAAAACTCAGATAATCCACTCGGGTATAAATTCTCGTGGTCTTCGCGCGGAGCACTATTGTCCTTGAGAAACGATGCTGTTTACTATGAGAATAACAAGGTATGTATGACAAAATCACCGTATTTTTGAAAACTGTAACTAACAGACAGCTTGTTACAATTCCCGGTAAAGATCTGATGAAAGTTGCGAAACCGTATTTGATCTACCCAGGATACTCATTCGTTTCGTACGGAAACCGCAACTCATCTGTCTTCCGCGAATTATACAAAATCCCCGAGGCGGAGACAGTCATGCGCGGAAGTCTCCGATACCAAGGCTTCACGGAATTCGTTGTCGTCATTGTCGACTTGGGTCTCTTTGACGACACCGAATCGCCAATCTTCAAAAATCCACGTCCGTGGAAGAACGTTTTTGCTGAGTACATTGGTGCAAAGTCGCCTAGCGAAGAAGATATCATCGCCGCAATTGACGCCAAGGCAACTTTCAAAAGTGCCGAGTCGCGTGAAACGATTCTCAAAGGCTTCCGCTGGCTCGGTTTGATGTCCGATATTCCAATCGTTCCCCGTGGAAATCCTCTTGATACGCTCTGCGCGACATTCGAACAGCTAATGAAATACGAAGACGGTGAACGTGATTTCATCATGCTGCAGCACAAATTTGAAATCGAATGGGCTGATGGTTCGAAGGAGACACGCACGTCAACGCTAGCTGACTACGGAGTTCCGTACGGCAGCCCTTCTGGATACTCGGCCATGGCGAGAGATGTTGGTACGCCTTGTGCTGTCGCTGCCGGATTGATTCTTGATGGGTATTTCAAGCAGACTGGTATTGTTGCGCCGTACTCGCCCGAGATCTGCGATCCACTCCGGGTCATCTTGAAGGAAAAATATGGCATTTATATGGTCGAAAAGACATTGTAAAGTGCATTCTTCTCTCTCTCTCTCTCTCTCTCTCTCTCTCCTCTACTTTAGAATAATCAACACTGACAAGCTGAACAAAGACAGTGTAGTTTGCTACAACTTCGTTTCGTTGCAGCGGAGATTGTGCGAGCGGCTGCGGGCCCAGAAGTGCGAATGCCCAAAACTGAGCCGCGCCCACAGCAAAAAGTTTTGGAGGAAACGCGGTTATCGAAATTGACCCTATATAACGTTCAAAAAAAAAACCCAGGTGCCGCAGACATCGCGGCCAATTTATGTTCGTAATTTTGAACCACCGCCTCAACCAAACCCGCTCTCGTCTATCTTTCCTGCATCGCAATTAGCATTCCGGATTTATCCAAAATGGTCCAGTATGTTGTCTTTCGCGCTGTTTTTGAGTTGACGATTGTGCTGGTGAAACGAGACTAATCGTTTGCTTTTTTGCCTCATTTAGGAAAGTCCTTCTTCTCGGCTCCGGCTTCGTGGCCAAGCCCACCGTCGACATCCTCGCTGCTCGCGAGAACACCGAGGTCACTGTCGGTGAGTTCATTTCAGAACTTGTAATGTAATTGAGCTTGAGCTGACAATTACCATAGCTTGCCGTACCCTCGCCAAGGCTGAGGAGCTTGCCGGCGACTCGCCCAGCACCAAGGCTATTTCTCTCGACGTTACCGACCCCGAGGCGCTCGATGCCGCTGTTGCCGAGCACGATCTTGTCATCAGGTTTGTGAGATCAATTCCACTTTGAGATATCTGCTAATTTTGCTATAGTTTGATTCCCTACATCTACCACGCTACCGTCGCCAAGAGCGCCATCAAGAATAAGAAGCACACTCTCACTACTTCTTATGTGTCCCCCGCCATCCGCGCTCTCGAGGAGGAGTAAGTCAATCCGCACCTCCGCTTTTCATTTCTTGCGCATTGTACGGGAATCTAACACAATTACAGCGCCAAGAAGGCTGGTGTCATGATCTTCAACGAGATTGGTCTCGATCCCGGTCTTGACCATCTCTACGCCGTCAAAGCGATCGACGAGATCCACAAGGCCGGCGGTAAGGTCAAGAGCTTCCTTTCTTTCTGCGGTGGTCTCCCCGCTCCCGAGAACTCGGATAACCCACTTGGTTACAAGTTCTCGTGGTCTTCGCGCGGTGTGCTTCTTGCCCTCCGCAACGACGCTGTCTACTATGAGAACAACAAGGTGCGTCACTTTGCAAAGAAAACGGCTCAATTGGTTGAAATGTACTGACCTTTTTTTCAGCTCGTTACCATCCCCGGTAAGGATCTCATGAAGTCTGCCAAGCCTTACTTCATTTACCCCGGCTACGCTTTCCTCGCCTACGGTAACCGTGACTCCACCATCTACCGTGATCTCTACAAGATTCCCGAGGCTGAGACCGTCATCCGTGGCACTCTCCGTTACCAGGGTTTCACCGACTTTGTTCTCGTCATTGTTGACGTCGGCATGCTTTCGGACGCTGAGAACGACCTGTTCAAGACCGCTGCGCCCTGGAAGGAGGTTTTCTCGACTTACATTGGCGCCAAGTCGTCGAGCGAGGCCGACATCATCGCTGCAATTGACGCGAAGGCCACATTCAAGGACGCTGAGTCCCGCGAGACTATTCTCAAGGGTTTCCGCTGGCTCGGTCTGTTCTCGGACACTCCGATCACTCCCAAAGGCAACCCTCTCGACACTCTCTGCGCTACTCTCGAGCAGCTTATGCAGTACGAGGAGGGCGAGCGTGATTTCGTCATGCTTCAGCACAAGTTCGGCGTTGAGTGGGCTGATGGTACCACCGAGACCCGCACTTCCACCCTCGCTGACTACGGTGACCCTAACGGCTACTCCTCCATGGCGAAGACTGTTGGAACTCCTTGCGCCGTTGCCGCCAGCCTCATTCTTGATGGTTACTACAAGCAGACTGGTATCGTCGCTCCTTACTCGCCTGAGGTGTGCGATCCTCTGAGAACCATTCTCAAGGAGAAGTACAACATCTTCATGGTGGAGAAGACTCTGTAAATTTGACTTGTATGTAGCGTTTGAGTTTCAGATAATCTCACATCCAGCTTTTAAGACCGCTACCACACCTATAGATAACAATGAAAATGTAACTATTTGAAGATTTATATTATTGATACTCCGAGACACCCAAAACCAAACAACCTAATATACAATGGAAGAGATTGACACTTATAAAATCAAGTCAACTTGACCTTTGGCGATGGTTTCGTTACTGCAGCCGGTCTCTTACCCAGCGTAAATCCAGCCTTTGTTTTCGACGCAGCACCAACACCAGGTTTCGAGCCACCACCCAAACTAAACGACAGCTTAATTGGTTCCGCGCCTTCACGCTGCAAAACTTTAGGTTTTTCCTCATCTGAATCTTTCTTCGAATTCTTCTCTTCGCTTTCCATCTTTGCTTTCTTGACTTGCATTTCCAATAGCTTCTGCTCCCGCTCAAGTTCATCGGTTTCACCTCGCTCCCGCTTAGCTGCAAGTTGTTTTTGCTTCAACGCTTCGGGCGAGTTATCAATATATGCAATCATGAATCCACCTTCTCGAGACTTTGTATCCTCTTCAAGTGTGACGACTCCCTCATAGCTCAGAAACTTGACAAACTCAGACAACGTTGCCCAACGAGTAGCGTTCATATGAACATGATTCCGATCAGAGATATACTCTTGATAAAATTTATTTGCATTAATTCTCTTATCACCGTGTGATGACCGGAGAAGAGATACGAAATCACGTCGAAATTGGTTTGAATACTCAGCAATCTTCTTCTTTGGATTCTCACTGATAATCAACATTTGCCGCACATGTGCCTCAGATTGTGTATGACATCTGAACCCGTTCTCATCTCGACATTGCTTTTCGCAGACTAGATATAAATACATCAGCATCAGTCTCAAGTCATCTTACTCTGTAGAAGTCAAAACATACCTTGACAGTACCACCGTAGCCGCTGCAGGCCTTTCGCCTTCATCTTATTGGCAATGTACTTTGGTGATCCTACTTCTGCACGCCCCATTTTGACCTATGTGTGCACGAATCAAGGAAAAACTTGTATGTATAAATCAGATCGACCAAAAGATGGGTCTTGACTTTTGAAGCAGTTCAAAAACTGCTGGGAGCGCCACACTCGAATCGGAGATTGTCAGCATCAAAGGGGTATGTACGGATATGTTTGCTCGCAACGCATTTGAGTTCTACGCCCACCCCTGAATTCTCAGACGCGGCACTTATACACACTTCGCGATTTCCCGTGAAATCGAAGTATCCCGTTTAGCTCTGATTCAAGACTTCAATCCCGCTGCATTAACGCACATCTGTCTTTCTTGGCAGCCAGCCGATGATCCTTAGGATATTGCTGATATTGTCGCGGAGTTGCAGAAAGCGAATTCTTCTGCCTCCGTATTTGACGATTGTAACCGCGCACGAAGTCGAGTTTTCAGCGGAAAGACATGTGCAGCGATGCGCGAGCAGTATGACAGCTTTAATCAGTTGACTATACCCGAGACGTCTGTATAAATCTTAAATGACAGTCGATATCGAGGTGTCAGATGGCACCTCTGCAATCTTCGCCTTTAGCATGTCGAACTCAAGTTGATGGAGCGGCGTCCACGCGACCCAGTACACGTTTCCCAGGCATAACAGCCAATACAGTCACGTTTAGCGCGAGTTAAGAAAAGCCTTTAAACGAACCAACGATAATACACGCTTTTTTTTTGTAGATCTTGAGACCTATCCAAGCCCTTTTTGGCGGGCTTTTATCGCTATTTTTCCAGGTTATAACCGTGCTACGCGGTGAACACGACAGCTGCGACCATACCTAGGAGAAAGCACAGTGTCCCGTCTGCTCCGCTCTCGTTAACCTCCTATGGGCTTATTTAGTACCGTGATAGGAGACTACACAGGAATCATAAGTGTTGCAGTTACATTTTTTTTTTGCTTCTTGAATGGATGTATGTTAAGCTGCATTTATGGTGCTGAAGTGGCATGAAAAGATGGTGGTGCCTCGGATCGCAGGTGGAGTCTGATGCTCCCCAAATAAATTATTCCGGAACGTAAAGATCGGTTTTATTTGTAGGCCAAAGCCGGTGTTTCTTACCCCAAGATAAGGGCTTTCTGTACCGTCTGTTCTTCGCAATCTCCACGCTTGAGTCGACATCGCCAAACGGCCCGACTTTTCAGGGACCAGTACATAATTCTTCACAGCCTACATCGGATCTTAAGAGATTGAGAAAATGAAGTTTATTATAGTTATGCAAAGTATGAGACGATGACGGTTTATAGTGTATACTGCCTTAATTATGAACATCGACAGATCCGACCCAGATAATTCCAGCAACAAGTTCAAGTGACTTGATTTGATCAATAGTGCAATTAGCTGTGTGCTGTGGCGGCCACAGTATTTAAAGTGCTGCAGGATATTCAAGACCATATGCAAGGTGCCGTGTCTTTTGTGCGGTGGTTGTCGTTTGGCGCAATGCTCTTCAGTTTTACCTCCGACAGCTATAATCATTCCTCAGTTCCCGACCACCCACTGAGTCGACAGAGACGGTCGTGTTTCAGGGCTTGCGCCATAGGACGCTTTCCGAACCGATCCATACTGCAGTGGAGGTGCGCGCATGCTTGTGCACAAAACACAGTCGTGTTTCAGGGCTTGCGCCATAGGACGCTTCCCGAACCCGGCAGGCTCCAGTGCTGGCTCATTGGTTTGGGGACTGAAGATTGATGCATAGTTGCCAGCAGCATTAACTGTGGTGATAGTGGTAGCTGCATGGTGGGATGCATGGTGTCTGAGGGTTAGCAGCTGCGTGACAAAAATATGAAGCACATACTTGTTTCAAGGCGACTGGCCGCGCTCATGAGTAGCGATCATGAAGCTTGGTTGCATGACGTGAAGATCTGAGATAGTGCTCGATGGTGACGAGAGAAGAACGGGACCATGATGCTGTGGATGCGTGGAGAGTGATTCGTTGAGATGAAGATGAGGGAGGGAAGAAGAGACGGAGCGACGGAGGAAGAGGGCGGGAGGCGGGGGATTTATAGGCAGGCGGGCGGGCGCGCATCAGCGCGGAGGACAACATTTGCATGTGAAAGCGGAACAAGTGCGGACATAAGCCGCGTCTGTTGTTTACGCTTCGGTTAAAAGCGCAAAAATTGGTGGCGACATGCTAAGAAAAAGCGATTCCCAAACAGGCGACGATGTTACACGAATTTCGGCGTTTGATCCGGGCGGGGTAGCACTCAATTCGTGCTGGTGACGTGTCGCGGTCTGATTTGCAACACGCGCACAAAAGTGCGTCTTTTTGCACATTGTGTTCCCCTCGCAATTCCATCGTGTTTTTCGCATGAATATTGTTCAAATGCGCTTAAGAACGGCCCAATTTGATGCAGATTTGAACGAGATCTGGACGCGTGTTGATGCGACGAAAGGCAGGTTAGTGATTCTTGTGCGAGGGTGTTGACCGTAATAGGAAGTCGCTTTGCCATCCTTCGTGTTCACTCCGACCTGGTGTGCGTCGACCATTTCCTAACACAGAAGTTTAGCAGAGATCAGGGCCCAGACTTAATTCATCCACAAGGGTCAGTATGTCTCACCCATTACCGAATGAGTCCATAATGTACGTTGCATGCGGTTGTATAACAAAGATCCCATTACAGGATGACAAGCTCTTGCGATCGCGTCACGTAGTCGTTCTTCTATTCTTCGCGGTTGGCACAGCATGAAGCATGAAGCATCTGTAGTAGATATTTCGTAGTGATAGTAATATTTTATGGGCTTTAGACTTGGTTCTACTCAAAGTACTCTTGCTAATTAGACAACAGCTGAAAGAAAATTACTGTATGCGTAGCCGCGATGTCGCGATCAGGTTCAGGAACGCGCACATTTGTGCAGCACGCGTGCCAGTACTGCCTTTGTGCTTGCAGATAACTTTACGTATAAATGCAGCATATGTCACGAGGCTTGTACTGATGATTGTCTGACCGCCGCCCGCCGCACCGTCGCCATCGCGACTTGATCGTACGCGGGCCTCTGTCCCTGACGCGTTTAAGTTTGTGCCGATATAGCCGGACGGCATCACATGAATGGAAGAGAGTTTACGATCTGGATATACAGGTCTATTGGATTAAGCGCTGGATCCAAATAGCTGGATTGCGATGTCTCAGAAGCTTCTTTGAGTCGGCCCTGAATTTGGACCCTGAACACGCTGTGAAAGTGCGTCACACAGGCAGCTCGTATAGCTATTACAGAATACCACGCATACATTTTTCACTCCTCAATTTTCTAATACATCATTTGTATCTGTGAAGTCATTTCTCGCAGTTCAACATACCGCGAGCATCATGAGTCCGCGATACATGCAAGTGGATGGATAATCTGGCACGGAATGATCTCGTGCAAAATCAATGAAGCAAGCTCATTAGGACGGATGAGACATATGCCGACCCTTGCGGATGAATTAAGTCTGGGCCCTGATCTCTGCTAAACTTCTGTGTTAGGAAATGGTCGACGCACACCAGGTCGGAGTGAACACGAAGGATGGCAAATCGACTTCCTATTACGGTCAACACCCTCGCACAAGAATCACTAACCTGCCTTTCGTCGCATCAACACGCGTCCAGATCTCGTTCAAATCTGCATCAAATTGGGCCGTTCTTAAGCGCATTTGAACAATATTCATGCGAAAAAACACGATGGAATTGCGAGGGGAACACAATGTGCAAAAAGACGCACTTTTGTGCGCGTGTTGCAAATCAGACCGCGACGCGTCACCAGCACGAATTGAGTGCTACCCCGCCCGGATCAAACGCCGAAATTCGTGTAACATCGTCGCCTGTTTGGGAATCGCACTTTCTAGCGCGTCCCCGCCCATGTTTGCGCCCGCCTGTATGCAAGTCCATCAGCAGCCGTCGCCCGCGGGTATAAATATCCCCCCTGTCCCCCGCCTCGCCGCCTCCGCTCTCCTTTTTTCCCTTTCTCCACATCGACCTCCTCAACGCTGGCTACACTGAGGCCTCGCGCCCACATTCCTTGCGAATGTCTGGTAGTGGTATGGTGGGCTCGCTCACAAATGTCATACGAAGAACGAGTGCGCTTCGTCGGTCCCACTACGCGGGTTGTGCGCCGCGCTTGCATCTGATCTCTCCGTATCCGACGCTGAGCAGGCCGGCGGTCTTCTGGCTGGCGCTGGTGTGTGCTTGGGTATTCGTTATCCTGCTGCGTTCCGGCTGGCATGCATCGGCGCCTCATAAGGTCTCAGATATCTTGCGCCGTGGTCTCGTCGGTCTATGGCCTCCTTGGCTGTGTGGGCCGATCAATGTGAGCGTGGGGGACTGGAATGCGCGCACTGATCCAGGTCGAGGAGTGGCTAGCAAGTGAGTGTCTGTTCAACACAGACGTGCTCAGAGGAACAAAGGTCTGATTCTGGCTAAGGAGATTCGAGGGCTCATTTTCAGCAGAGTATTCTGCTTGACATGCTTAATGCATTAGTGGGGACCTGGGGGCTTGGGGATCTGGGGGCTCGGGGAAATGATGATCTTGAGCTAAGTGCACAAGCTCTTGATCTGATCCTCTTTTTTTCTTTTCTCAATGGATGTTAGGTGATCCTAACTGCCGTGGAGAGAGCTTCTGAGTAAAGATGTAAATATAAGCCAAATATAAGCTACCTTTCACCTGCATGTAATAACAACTGTTAGTCAATGAACAATCAATCAATCGTACAATTATAATTTGCACGCATAGCCTGTACAATATAGTAAATACAAACCGTAGGGCGTGAGCAACTGATGCGGTGCGCGCGCTCATATTGGTCGTCGTGATCGTTTTAATTCAGGCGTAGCATACGCATCAAGCTGATTCAAGTCAACCGCCACTCAACTTCCAAATTTATTTCCATAAACACAAATGTACAAAGTATATATGTTTATCAATCAATATCAATATAAGCAAGATTATCAGAGTACCTTCAATGCGAGCGACTGATGTGTTTTAGTGCAGTTTAATGCAGTGTAAAAAGCCGTGTTGCCAGTACATAAACGGTTAATTATAGTACTACGGAAACCACATACATGCTATCGAAATAAAGGGAGTACCATTGTTTTGTGGCGATGATCGGAGTTGATTTTCTACCTTTTAATAGTTTACAAAAAAAATACTTAATTTATGGAGCATCTTTTGCGGAAGCGCATTTACCGGATCTATGAAACACTATCTGGTCTGGAACATGTATGGTAGCTTTACGGATTCAAAGCCGTAAATATATCATTTTACAGACCTTCGCACCCCGATCCAAGAAGTCGCACAACCTGCACCTACAAATACAATTCGGCGACTCTCTTCATTCTCGTCCAACTCAAACACACATCGTGCCTTTGTCGACTCGACTTCCCCATTTGGTCCGTCGACTTCAGGACCGCAGTTTCCATGCTCACCCCATCCCCAAGCCAATACTTTAGCTTTTCCACAGAACTCGCGTACAACGCCAATTACATGTTCGCTTCCACATGCCATTTGCGTCCATTCTGGCTGTATATCTGCGGGTGCGGCCCATTGAAAATGCGAGTTGTTGCCCCAGGAGATGATTTTCTTGTCGCTTTTGAAAACGTGTATCGTAGTCCAGCCGCTTTGAATGTCATGCCACGACTTCAGCTCGGAACTGCCTGGCGGGATAAAAAGCAAGCTGCTCGTCGAGGTTGCTGCAGCGCCACGTCTCTTGCTCGTGCCGATGTGCAATGTCTCAATCGCACCATTGGCGTCAATCAGCACAGTAAACTCCCTTCCACACACAACTCTTTCCGGCTTCATCGCTGTCTCGATCCGCATTGGCTTCCATACTCCGACAGGGAGTTTCATTCCGTTCTGAGAACCAAGTTGCTCGCCCAGCTGTCCCTTTCGAGAATGACCCCATCCCCATACGCTTCCGTCGTCAAGTACTGCAACACAATGCGCCATTCCAACGCCAATCTGAACAATTCGCAAACCAGCAGGTGGGAACTCTGGAATCACAGAGTACAAACCAGAGGTACTCGTCACTGATTGCCCAAGACCAAGCTCACCTCGGCCGCCAGTTCCAGCAACGACCACAAAATCCGCAAAACCAGAGCTGAGAACCACGACAGAAAACTCCCATCCTGCGGCAATAAAACGGGGTTTCACTGATTGCCCTGCAATATTCACGATATTGTTAAGGACGCGTCGAAATACCGATACTGTCTTTGCCGCCTCGTGATCCGTATGTACAAAGCATTGTCCAAACGTGTTGTCGCCACATGCGTAAAGCTCATCTTCAATCAACAAAAGCGTATGGTTGCCATTTGACCGCAACTGAATATTCTCCGAGCTGCACTGTGGTGAGATCGTAAATGCTACCGGGACGAGTGTTGGAGTGGAAAGATCGTCCGGCACAGGCTGCGAAAGCTGACAACGCGAATTCGACCCGAAGGAGTATAGTATCAGCTCATCTCTTCCATAGTTTACCGGCATTCTCTTGATCCATCAGAAAATTGATGAATTGTGGGATCACTTTAAGTGATCTTTTCAGTGTCGGGAAAAATGAGAACTGAGATTAGCCGCACAGCAGTTGTGCATAAAGCACGACTCGACACGTCAAACATCTCCACATCTCACATGCTTAAATAGTCAATGTTGCATAGCCCGCATTATGTTTATGCACGCCGTATGCCGGTTTCTGCTCCTGCGCGCAGGCGCTAAAATATAACATCATCGTGAGTCGTTGGACTACGTCTAAGTACGTTCTACAGGATGAAATCACCAAGGACGTTGTGTTTATCGATGCCAAGCGCCACTTGAGCTCGAAACCGAGAAGCTGTACGACGAGATGTGCTCTGCAACTCTCCGACTCGTGAGAACCCGACGCGAGGATACGAAGACAAAGACGAAACACAGAGCAAAATTACAAAGTCACTTGGCACTCTCTTGCCTGAACTCTACTATCGAAGCCATATTGAAGCTCTATCTGTCGGTTCGAACATGTTTTCACACCCCACCTTTGCAATTGGCGAATGGGTTCTCCAACGATCCATTCCTCTCAATGCTACGCAGCCTACTTGGGATGGCCCCTTCCAGATAATTGCCATCCACCCTCAGGGCGTTTATGAGCTGGAGACCCCCAGCGGAGTCCGGTCTATCGTCTCAACCGGGCCGATGGTACTCTCCGCCTCTCCGCTACCAAGCACCACCAAAGTAACGGTAAAGCCGAGAGGTTCATTCGAAAATTGCGGGATTACTTACGGCTGTACATTGATGAGCACGCCGAGTGGGTCCAGATTCGTGATATTTTCGTGTTTTCGTATTGTCGCTTTGTTTGCGCTGCAGCCTACCGCACAACTTTCCGTTCTGTACCGTATACTCAACCAAATATACGTTTTTAGTCCTTTCTGAACTGTTGATATTACGAGGTATTGTCTTATAGTATTACAGTCTTTGACTCAGTAGTTCATCACAAAAGAAATCCAGATATGTAGTTACTCGACGCAGATATATATATTTATAGCCATTTCAAAATACCAAAACACCAGCAATTACAACCCATCCGAGCGCTTAACCTGTCAAATCATACCACGGCCACATAGTTCATGTCTTTAAAATCCAAATCGATCTGGGGCAACGATGGGTGCGACCAACGTCCAAGTATAAAGCGCAAAGCAAATCCACGCCGAGACGATCTTCACCCATGTGTAAAAATACGTGCGTCCAACTGGTACAAATCCAGATTCATCGTCTTTGCTAACCTGCATCGTTAATAGTGTTGCAGTCCACTGCGTTGCTAACATGAAGATAAAGTGGAAAATGGAGTAGTTGTACTCCGTCTGCGAAGTGTCATCAGTTTCCTCTTCTTCGTCAATCTCGTAAAGGGCACTTTGAGGAAGTGAGCCATCTTCAACTGCGGCGCGAATAGCTTCGATACGCATAGTACTGCGAGATGGCTCAGCTGTGACCGGCGACGCCTGACTAACAGACGTATAGCCGTACAAATCGTCGGAAGAAGAAGATCCGTGGCCGCGGGTTGCAGCACGAATAGTAGTGTAAGCAATTGCCAAAATGGTAAAAATTGCGCCAAGAACAACAGATGCGGTTCGTGTTCCGCGTGATCGAATTAACGGGTTGCATAGACGATCATCTGGTTCTCCTGCGACGGCACTCATGGTAAGATACGCGCAGTACACTGAGACAATAGCTGACTGAGCAAGACCAGCCTGTGGATTATACTCTTGCACGGTGGAGTTGATTGAGATGGCTGACACAATGATTGTCAGAATCAAGTTAACTGTGATGGCAGCCTGGTTCATTCCGCAGCCGTCCATGGCAAAGAAAATGTACATCAAGATCGTGAGTACAAGACTTGCAACATACATTCCAAGCGTTGATCCCACCAAAATGAATCTCCAAAATCGGGAATCGTATGTCTCGATCTTATTAAGACATATTTCCGCCCAGCTATGGGCAAAATCTACCAACAGGACGAGACCGTATAGGATGAAAATGAACGCGCCTATGATAGCAATATGATTTCCCCAAGCCAAAAAGAAAGTATCTGGAATCAAAAATGTCAAGACAATAAGAAGAATCCATGCAATGATTTTAGGACCCCAGTATCCATTCTGGATATCGGCACGTTTGTTGCGAACTGAGTTGACGCCGATCAATACGCCACCCAGAACCATGTGAAAAATGAAAAGCGCAAAGTTGATCCGATGAACCTATACCGTGTTATTATGTGCAACTTTCAGAGACACCAAACTAGTTCCGACACTTACAGCTGCAAATCCGGTACAGGCGCTGCCAAAGCAATGGATGTCAACATAGTCGTAAGTTACATTTTTGATCTTTTCGATCGCCCAGTCTGATAGCATCACCCAAGACAGCTTGATCATATTAGCTTCAGTCAACCACATAAAACCAGTATTGGCTCACAATCGAATTAGTGATAAACAGCAGCGCGTATGCAATCCGCGTAGACAAGCTCGATGAGCACGCCTTACACGCGCTGCACAGAGATGAACACGCAGCAGCGCCAAAACATGTAAGCACGTATGAGCCGATACTTCCCAGGACGGGGAGCGCAAGCACAGGTATCGACAACGCTGCACCCATGTTGATCCTTTAACTGATGAGGAACTATCTCGCGGATCAGAGAGATAGCTTTCAAGAAAAAAATGATGGGAAGTTGAAGAACTTGGAAGTGAGGCGGATTTCTCCGGCTCCAGCGGCGAGCCGCGTCACTGCGTCATATGCGGTACCAATCACTCTTGATTACTAGCCCCTGAAAACTTGCCTATTCAGGCAAACTCCCAATTGTCCTCGAGATTTTTTTTGCTCTTCTCCACAGCACGATCAATACAACGTATACATTGTTTACAGTGTGATTCACGAGAGGCTGTACATCACTCAAAATGGCGGCTTCAGTAAACGATGACTTTCAAGAGCGGTCCGACAGATTCATGGCGTGGCTTGCCGCACAACCGGGCGCCAAGATTTCCCCCAACTTCTCACTTTGTGACCTTCGTGCACAGCAGAAAGGACGAGCCACGATTGCGAATGTTGACATTGAAGAAGGGGAGACACTTTTTACGATTCCACGAAACGCTTTGATCTCGGTTGAGAACACCAAGATTGTGGAGAAAATCCCAGAATTGGCAACAATGGACCGGTGGACGAGTTTGATTGTTGCAATGATGGCAGAGAATACGCCGGATAGCAAGTGGAGACCGTATTTTGACGTGCTCCCGACTACGTTTACAACTCCCATGTTCTGGAGTGATGAAGAGCTAAATGAGTTACAGGGAACTACTGTGCTTACACAGCTGGGAAAGGAAGAGGCGGAGAAGACGTTCAAAGAGGAAGTTGAACCGTTGATAAAGAAGTACCCAGATGTGTTCAAGAACGTTGACAAGAGTGCTGCGGCATATCACCGAATGGGATCACTGATCTTGTCATACAGTTTTGATGTGGAACGGAATCCGGAAGCGCATGAAAGTGGAGAAGAGGATGAGGAGGAGCTCGAAGAGATTGACTCTGAAGACGAACATGACCACGAAGAGGAGGACAAGACGTCAAAGTCCACGAAATTGGAATCAGATGAGAATGACGTTGCGGAAGTTGATGATAATGGTGATGTTGAAATGGAAGATGCGGAAGAGAGCGACGATGAAGAAGACGAAGAAGAGCGGTATCTGAAAGCAATGGTGCCTCTTGCAGATATGCTCAACGGCGACTCTGATCTTTGCAATGTACGTTTTATGTGATTCAATCCCGGTGCTCGACTAACAACAATTAGGCACATCTGATGTACTCTGACGGAAACCTGGAGATGCGATCCATCAAACCCATTGCCGCTGGCGAGGAGATTTACAATACTTACGGTGATCTTCCGAATGCTGATTTGCTACGGCGTTATGGCTACACTCGTTTTGGTAAAACAGCAAACGATGTCGTTGAGATAGACTCGCAGCTTGTCATCAGTGTTGCTGGTACTGATCTTAACGAACAACATCTTGCACGACGAATGGAGTTTATCGTCGAGGTTGACGAGGCGGATGTTGAAGATGAGGATATTGCGGATGAGTATATCCAGATTTCCATGGCGCGGCCTGATATTTCTCGATCTGCTTTGTTGTTGAGCTACATTCTCATGCTGTCACCGTCTGCGTTCCGTGCATTGAAGAAGGCAGGTATAGCAGCGGTTACGGAGTTGTCAACGAGCAGAAATCTGCGAACAGTGGAGCAACAGGAAGTCTGGCTTTCGATTCTGAGAAAGAAACAGGCACAGTATAAGGAGGATATTGTGACGGATGAGAACTTGGTGTTTGAAGTTGATCCTGCCAAGAATTTCAATCTTAGAAATGCTATTGAGGTGAGATTGGCGGAGAAAAAGATTGTTGAAAAAGCCATCAAAACGGTTTCTGCGTGGAGTATTAAGAGTCTGAAAAGAAGTAAGGAACTAGGTAGTCGTGCGTCGAAGAAAGCTAGAAAGGGATTGTGAAACCCATGTCAAAATGTGTGAATTTTGGAGTTTAAGTAATTTACTGGGATGTGGCATAGAATTCAAAAGTAATTATAGATTAATAGAGTGTATTAAATTACCAGTATATATCAAAAGACAACGCTGTGATGACAATACCAAAGACTCCGCACATAGGATGCGAGACGAGACGTCAAATGCGACAAACATCAGAACAAACATGGATTATTTATCATGTCACGAACACTGTCCAAATCAACAGTCACCCATACATACAGGCATACTTTCTATACAAGATCTAATCATTTACAAAGGAGCGTAC
This sequence comes from Myxozyma udenii, assembly GCA_030705025.1. Classification (NCBI taxonomy): domain Eukaryota; kingdom Fungi; phylum Ascomycota; class Lipomycetes; order Lipomycetales; family Lipomycetaceae; genus Myxozyma; species Myxozyma udenii. Next base: position 32,399 of record JANIWG010000027.1, read on the forward strand.
AGAATTTGCGTGACTATAAACAGTTAGCATTGAGGCTTTTGATGTGTGAAATGAATTGAGACATACCATATTTCCGACTATATCGGCTGACGCTAGCAACAGCTAGCACGTTGTGCTTGATCGAAGTGGTTGCGAGATGGTTTAGAACGACATGGTTTGGAATGGGCAGCACACTACTATCATCCTTTTCTGTTGAGTTGGTGTTCAGAATAACAGTCTCCAAATGAGGTGGCAAGAACGGAGGTGCAGGATAATCTTCAGAGACATATCGTTCAGTGGCAGCCGGATCTGTGAAAATGTCGGGAATTTCGCTGGTGTATTCGAGGGGGGCGACGGGAGCATGATCTTCGTATTGCTCTTCTTCAAGCTGTGACTCTCGTTCTAATTCGGGAAGATCAATAGAAACAACTTCGATGTAGTTGACAAGATTTCCCATCGAGTCCGTGGCAGTTGGAAGCGCATCCGAGCAGCGCAGCTCGTTGTCCACGACAAATCGGATACGGTGAGTGCCTGGAGGAAGATTGATGACCGTCGAGAAGTCGTTTCCGTTTCTTGTGAGCTTAATCATCTTTCTCCAGCCGGTGAAGGTGCCAGTGACGTAAACTTTTCTACCACCATGAACCCAGCTGATGACGGTTGGCACTAGTTGCTCTGTGATTTGTTAGTGACTGTCTGGAGAACAGAATGAAAAACATGAACCACGCACCTGATTGCTGCCCGTGGTAAAAATCGATCTCTTCTCCTGAGACCACTTTCGAAATCTTTGCCGGAACGGAAGTCGTCACCGCAGACTTGTCTGTAACCATAGTATCTTCGGCGCTATTCCGTAGTTTGACTCGCGGCGGGGCAGATTCGTTGTGCTTGTAACTCGGGCCTGAGACCTCGTCCTCTTCCAAATCATCGTCGTCGTCATCGTTGGTCATCGCGTCTTCAGTGTGTTGAGCACGTGGCAGAGACCCAAAGGACTCGGAGCTCATTGCAGCCATGATTGAGTTTGGCCGGTGAACGGGCTGGGGCCGCCGTTCTTCGACATGAGAAGAGGCGGCATAGTCGGATATCGGTTGCGAGTGCGCGACGGATTGTTGTTGAGTGCCAGCGGTGTCTGCGCCATTTTTGGGGATGTGCTGCTCGTGAAGAGATATTTTGTTTATTTTGTTGTCGAGATCCGCAAGCTGATCATCGTTCGGAAAGTACTCGCGGCCGGTCTGGCTGTCGCTGGAGACGGAGCGATCCTGCTGTGGAGTGTTTGCGGTGGTGGTGGAAAGCGAGTTGTCAGCAGAGGGGTCGACGGACTGGGGTGGCGAGCGTTCGGAGGAGGCGGAGTTTCCCATTGTGAGAAAGGATCAGCGCCACAGTGGAAGTTGGAGAGTATCAGGGTAGAAGAAAAAGCATCGACACTGCGTGGCAGTGCGCGATGCGAGAGACACGGGCGATATGAGAGCGTAACGCAGGCTGAGGAGGAAACAAGATTGCAGACAGAACGATTAAAGATGACGCATACAAACTGCAAAAAATAAAAAAAATAAGAAGAGAACAGAAGGACGGTTGAGACGGGGCGGGGGGAGAGGAATTTCCGAGGAGGGGAGGAGGATCGGGGGCGGGATCTGGAGAATGATGTATGTATGGAGATCACGACGGGAGGGTGCAGCAGAAGTGGGTTCGACTCAGGTACGCGGCCGGGTAACGTCGCACCCGTCCTCGCAGTCGCACCGGTTCGCAGAACAACGAACTCTACAGCGTCCACGCGAGAAGCATTTGCTGAAGAGCTTAAGAGGAGCAGTGGTCTGTGGCACTGGTCAAGCAGAGAAGTATACACGGGCTGTAGCGAGCACGCAGATATCGTAGATGGCTGCAGTTACTGCACTACCCACGTCGTCGCGGTGGACGATCCGCAAATCTCATCCGACCAACGAGCCTTTGACCCCACCCGCTGCACAGTTTCAAATCGACTGATTGACGCTTTTACTGTTTGTGACTGTAATGTAAATTACATAGTGGATCCCAACGCTCCAGACACAAACACAACACAGCCTAGCGAGCCTGCCGCCCAGACGCGATCTGGGGCGGGGCCGCGGGGGCGGGGCGCGCGATCGCACAGGAAGGCGATCAATACGCGTCTCGCTTCAAGCACAACAACCACAACAGTACCGGTAACAATGACAATAAAATCCCTTTTCCTTTTGTCACCCATCAGCTTGAAATCGATCAATACATCGACGTCCTGGCCCTATCGCCGCCTCTGATCTTTCGCTTAATCTCAAGTGGAAAGTCAGCGCTTATTCAGCAATGCTGTGCGACCCCGCGTCGCTCCCAAGTCCCAAACCAAGCGTGTCGCGTCCTCGGGTTCTCTCAATCTTCCCCTCACGCGTCTCGGTTTATGCTCCACCGTTCCCCGCGACTTTCTCAACCACTTTGCTCCTCCAGTGGTCAAAGCCACGATTTGACTTGAGCGCCTTTCTGGGCTCTTTGAGTTTGAGCCTGCGCGCACCGCGCCGGGCTTCTTTTTGGCAGCGCCGGCGACTCTCAGTCATGTCAATCACAATCACAATCCCATTCCCCACTTTGGGCAACATCATGCCTGCGCAGTTAGGCTCATTTATTTGGACTCTGTTACGCGTTGCATCTACGCCAATATTTCTGCCATTTAGAATAGTCTTTGCTATCATCAACCTCATTTTCTGGCCGGTCCCAGTGCTCTATCGATACGTCCTTAGAACGCTACACGCTCTCTTCTGGCCGACGCAACTCATCCGCTCTCTCGGTCCATTATACTTTTTCTTTTTCACCGGTATTTGCATTGGTGTTTTTGTGGGAATCTGTGTTGGCTTATCTTCCTCAGTCGTCCAGCTCATCTTTGGTCTCTCCTCTGCCCGCCAGACTCCCCCAAAAGATCTCGACGACGTCAAGGAGCGACTACTCGAAGACCGAACCATTATAAACGAGCGCATAAAGCATGAAGCCATTAGCAAAGCCAGTAAACTGAATACCCGACTACGTCGAAAAGTATCTCCACCACCGATATCAAGTCCTACAATCCTGCCGCTGTCACTTACAGGGTCGCCCACTGTCAGCGAGTCGGATCCTGCATCTCCGGATTTACTGCGACGTGATTCGAGGCGTCGTTTGGTTGTTCCGCTGAAAGTTTCCTCGCCACGACTTGACTTACCTCCAGAGCCTAGTACACCTGCACAGACACCGCCGATGCCGCAATATATAGAGACGCACACGCCGTCGCCGAAAATAAAAAAGGAGACAATTGAGCCAGATTCTCGGATGAAAATCAAAAAGGAGATAGTCGAGCCCGATTCTCGGATATCACCAACCGGAAAGATGAATCGGCTGTACGATACATTCAACAGCAACCATTCAGCAGAGCTTCTTTACACCCTCTTGACTCCAGACTCACCTGCTGACCGCAAAGCACTCGATCAGTCATTTTTCGACGAGCTGACACTCAAAGCACCGCTTTCGCCGCATCCACTTCTCAGAAATATACCGCCTACGATACCTGAAGACGAGGATGAAGCAGCGATAGCCGAATTTGCTGCTAGTACCGGTGCATACTACGACCAAAAACGACAACAAGCAGGCGCAGCGCGAAAGAGAGTTAAACGGCCTAATACTGCTACTGCTGCTGCTGCTGCTGTTGGATTGGGATTGAGAACTGAACAATGAGTCGATCAGGAATGATTTGAAACTGTACACTTATTTGCTATGAAATGACCTTTTTATGTTTGTTTTGGCGTATGGCTAAGAATGTAATGTATACTATACTAATGGAAATTTGAAACAATGTCAAAGACCTATGTATGTGTCAAACGCAGTACACAGGATTGCGAATTGACGTAGTTTGACTGTTAGACTTATTGGAGAGTGGATGCAAGACCACCAACGTTCTCTCAAATGCACAAGTCGCCGTCTTTGATGAACTCTTTGGATGCCTTGCTGACCGTTAGGCGTTAGCTCAGTAAAATCTTCATTTATGCGAGAGGCTTCAAGGATTAAGGACAATGGACTTGCAAAAAAGAGCAGCACAGATGTAGCATAACAGACTTCCAAGTTTATCGTTTCCACTTCTCCTCCAAGCAGACTTGCAGTTTGCCAAATAAGTAAGCAAGTATTCAAATTAACGTAGATTAATCAATTTTCTGACTTGTGATCGTTTCAGATTTGCGATCGATCGATAGACGCGTTTGATCGTCTGCGCGATATGCACACAATTCCCTTGTACGTGTGAGCAGATATCTCCGACGCGCGCCGGGAAAGTTACAATTAGGAACGCGTCAGCAACACGTAAGGCGTTTAGAATTTGGAGCCTCGAAGCATGTTGTTACTTTGTACTTTGTGCATGCGAATTGCAAACATATAACTGTAACGGCACAGGTCTTTTGGTCAAACGTGTTCCTATACCAGAGCAGCTTTACACTTGGATACTTGGGAATCTTTTTTGGTGTCAATTGAATTGATTTTTGCGTTCTGTGGGTTTGCATTGATTTCTCGGTGGTCTTGCGACTTTTATTCACAACAGTACATCCGCACGAGCAACAAGACGATCGTCGGCAGCCAATATGGCAGAGGCAATCCGGCTGCGGCATTCATTTATTGTGCACTCGAAGTTTCAAGATACGCCAGATACTCTACGGTTATCAGAAGACAAACTTGAGATAAGTGATGTTCCTGGTGTGCGGCAAGATAGAGCGGTCGTGCCGTTGGCATACTTGAAAGAGAAGGTGCGTTTCAAGAGACTATGATGTGGTGCACAGTAACTGATGAAAATGAAAAGAATATCATTGAGAGTATTGATTCATTCCGAATTGAGTTCACTGCTCGCGAAAATTTCGTTCGTATATCACCGTTTGATCGCGTTATTCCCTGGGGAACACACATCTATGTTAATCCCTCGTCACCGTCGGACTTTGACTGGTATGCCGTTTTATTTTGATCGAAGTGTCCTTTAAACTAATTTTAACATCATTAGGTCCGCATTTTGTAAATTTATTCATTCCTCCATCGACTCCGACATTCCCTGTATCGGCAAAGAAAGTTTCATCGAGCTTCCCAACACAAACTACCTCTATTCCACGACTACAAACACAACCACTCTTTTGGATTATTTGACAAGCACATATGGCGGCGCTGATGGCATTCCATACGACTTTAGCGAGCTCCCAAGTGCAAGCACACTCACACTTTCGTACGACAAGGAATCAGGCGATAAAAAGACTGAGGGCAAACTTGTTGCGAAATCGTACTGGTATTTTGGACAATGGACAATGACGTTTGATAAGGGCCCTGAGCATGAACGTATTGAAGTAGGGTTTTTGGGAAAACTTGCGGATAATCCGGATGGCGATATGACGTTTGGCGGAATCATTGCTGTTGTTGGAGAAAACGAACAGTTTGGTAAGTTTTCTTTTTTTACTTTTTTTCAAGAGACACACCAGTGACTGACTTTGATAGTTCCTACACTTTTTGACTTTACTCCCCGTCACCGGTCACTACATAAGCCTGCTGTATATACACCTGATTTTCGACTACCATACGGGTTGCATCCGAAGCATGTGACGCATATTGTCGGAGACATCAACCCCCCTCGGACGCTGTCGAAACGAACAGTTGAGGACCCCGAGACTGGAGCTCTTGAATACGAAGAGGAGGAATGTACTTGTGGATTATACGCATACTACACGCTTCCAAACTTTATCTTTGTGGACGAATATCAGATTTCCGATCTTGCAGACGCTAAAGCTGGCGGCGTTAAACGCGTGGTGGGAATCTGGGGTGAGACGGATCTTGAGATTCCGGTTTGGATGGTTGATAAATGGGGAAGCGTAATGCTTCTTGAATTGATTCCACCGTCTGCTTCTGATATCTCGCCGTCTGGATTCCAGGAAATGTTGGTTGAGATCCCAATGCATTCACGATACGAAATTCCAGATTGGAATACTACACACGTCATTCACGATCTTCCTTGGCCAAACGTTTTTTGGGCGTGCGATGGTCTTGCAGAATCGAACATGGCAGAGGGTCCGTTTGACGAGCGGGGGATGGGTTTTGAATCCCTTTTTGACCCGGGAACTTCATTCCATTATCTTCATCCTAACAAGACATTCAGTAATCCCGTCAACAAATCCGTCGCAGTCACACAGCTAAGCATACCCGTCGTTCCACTTGATTCATACAGTATCGTACAGCCTGTAACAGCTGGCGTGATCATTGTGGGTTGTCTGTGGATTATTTTCAAGGGAATCATGAGTTATGTACGGGACGGTGGAATTAGGAACGTGCCGACGAAGACGGACGATGCGAAAAAGAATAATTAGACCAAAGGTGATGAGGCTGTGTTGATACATAACTTTTTTTTAATGTTGTTGTTTTGTTGTTTCAAGTGTATGTAGGGGACCATTTTTCTTTGTTTTTCTCATCTTGTATTTTTAAATTGCATTTCATTCATCTATGTATCAAGAAAATATTCTGTTTTAACCACCTGAATCGTGTTTACAAGTCCGCGGACTCCTCGAGATTAGCAGCTATGTCGTCTCGGTTGATTTTGCACATACGACAAAAGTACTTCACCGTTGTTCCCACCGACAACCCGGCTGCCTCAGCACTAGCAGGATTGTCACCCATGCAGTCTGAGACTCCGCCAGCAACGACAAATCGGACTATAGGCGATAACTCTTGAGACGGTCGTAAATCATGGGTTCATCCGTTGCAATGGCTCGTTCCGAGATGGCGAAAGCCTACCATCGCTAAAACAGATGTGCCAAACTATCATCCAGAACATTTACGCTCTTCAAATTCCATCAGTGGTTGGTATCGATAGGGCTTCGATAGGGCTTCGATAGGGTCAGTCGACTGCAAGTGAAGCGCTCACCACTCCACTCACCACTCGTGTCGTCGTTGAAATGCATCCACAAGTACTTGTTATCCGTGCTGTACCTAATTCGTTGCTCGTCTTCCATGAGGCAACCATGTGCATGATTCTTTGGGTTGCCCCAGGGCGTTAATTGATGTGAGCACATAGAAACTTGAACAACGTGTCCCACGAAAGGCGGCTAACGGAGGCAGTTGTGAGCAGCCACAAGCTTCGACCATAGGACGGTGCCCCGCCGAGAAGTGAACGTGAATGCATCAATAGCTAGAGCCTTCAGATGTCAGCGGCAACAACAAAACAATTCTGATAGCAATAACAAACCTACTATATTACACAAAACATGCATTGTCTTCAACATCGTATGTCTCAAAATACCTCTGGCACGAATTCCTTGTCTTATGATGAGCACCTATAGGCCGTTGTATCAAAACATCATGATGTCGTCAATGTGCTGAGACTCAAACAAAGCGCTTCAAACACTCCATTCACTGCACGCTAGAACATCCTCTTTCAGTTCCGGGGCGGTCGAGTGGCCTCACAGTTTTACACGATCCGGCGGAACAAGCGGGCAAAAGATGAAAACCTAACCGGATGCGCCGTTTTGCTGACATCAGATCAGGGGCTGCAACAAATTAAGTGGTTTGTGCAATGACATCATGTTTTGTTGTGCGGCTGCTAACTATGCATCTCGAGGCTGCACATACAGCTCCGCGCTGCAATCGAGGATCGGCGCGTCCGTACAAAGGAGATCAGCTTCCGTCTTCTCAACTTCGTCACCAGATCTACCTCAACAGCTTCAGATTCACCATCTCCACCGCAAAAATGTCATTTCGTCTTGGATTCACGCTTCCAGGTCTGCTTCGTCGCGCTGTCTCGCCGACCGCGTCCTTCCGCAACTTCAGCAGCTCAATGCGGACGTCCGTGGCTGCTGCTGCTGCTGCACCAGCGCGGCCACGGCCGGTTAGCTTGAGAGGCAGCATGTTCCTTTGCGGCGGCACCGTTTCCGCAATGGCATTGTATGATTTCTCAACGCGTCATCCGATCTTGAACGATACAAACTACGCGATCGTGCGAGGTGGCGCGGGAAGCGGTCGTGATCTGTACGCGACGCTTGATGACAAGAGCGCGTCACTCGGTAGCGCCGATGGCAGCAAGCAGACCACCGTGACGATTGACTATCGTGAACTTTCTGTCGGCAGTTTTGCTGGATTGTTTGTGGGATTCGTGGTCGGTAAACTAAGCAAAGTCCTTGTCTTTGTCGCAAGCTCCTCGTTCTTGTTTCTCCAGGTAAGAGACCCCACGCATTCTCGACCTCTGCCTGCGTTCGTGGAGTCTCCCGATCTGCAATCGCAAATCGAGCAGTGCATATCTTGCGCTATCCTCGTTCTCGGATTAACAGCAATTTCTTTCTTTCAGTTTCTCGAATCCAGAGGCATCATTTACATGCCCTACAACGCACTTTACAGATGGGCTCATAAGCGTTACGGAAACAAGGAGCTGCTCCTTGAGAACATGTCTTTTAAAGTCGCGTTCTCGCTCGCAGCTATCGTCGCCGCGGTCAATGCATAAATAGTTTTTGTCTTGTATGAAATCTGTACTCCCCGCATTAAATATAAAACAGAGTTCAATCATTCCTTACCGCCTTCTCGTTCCTCCAAATCCAGACGATGAACTTGTCGCTCCACCATCATCACTCGACGCTTCTTGTCGTCTAAACACCCCTCTCGGCGAAGACGCCCATCCAGGTCCCGATACAGGATAACTTTCATCATACATTCTTCCTCTTCGAATATAATCAGCCCTGGCTCTCGGACCCGCGTCTCGATTTGTAAACCAGTCATATGCTCGAGTAGCTGCTGCGCCTGCACCAAGCCCAGTCCAGAATCCAGGCTGCCATCTTTGTTGTTGCTGTTGTTGGTACTGCCGCCACTGCTGATTTTGTGCCCGCTGAGCATTCGAAAATCCTTTGCCGTTGCTGCCAAAATTCATGTTGAAGGAGCTGTCGGTCCCAGAGTATGGCGGCGGAGGTGGCGGCGAGTTGTCAAACCAGTCATTCCATCCACCACCACCACCACCACCACCCCCTCCACCACCACCGCCGTTACCACCGCCGCCGCCTCCATTTCTTCCTTCATTTGCTGCAGCTCGACCTTTGTACATTGCGTACACGATAAAAGCAAATATTGCAAACACGACATACTTCACCCACCACCCATCATCTTCTTCGCTGTAGTCATAAAACTTCCCATTCAACCGCTTATAATGCTCTTTACCAGCCGGAGTGAGATGAATCGTATACTCAACTCCACATGATCCTTTGAGAACATACGGATCATCCGCATCTCTATAGCCCTCGCATACGACATCCGTAGCACCAAGTCTACATTGTTAGCATAATTCCACATCAAGTTCACATACAAAATACTCACTTGAAATACCCCGGTACATCCGCAGTACATTTCCATTGCACATCCTCTTTTCCACCGGGCCCAGAGCCCATATTCACACACTGCATAGCTTCGACCTCGTATAACCCACGAGCATCACCACCAACTGCTTTGAGTTGTGGAACAGGCTTGGATCGACGACCTGTTGTCTTGAGCCCATTACGGAACGTGAGAACTTGTGCTTGTGAAAGAAGCATACGATCATCATCGTGCGGTCTAAAACCATGCGCAGTTCTTAAACAGCAAAGAAGTGCCGTTGTAAGCAGTAAAAGCCAAAGTGTTGGACGCTTCATTGTGTAAAGTGTTTGGTCTCACCAACATGTAAAAGTGAAGACTCACCTGGCCAACGATGAAGTTCTACATATACAAACGGTACTTCTGAAGAACTCAAGTGGCCACGTGCCACATACACGCAACTCAATGCAACTCAGCTCATATACGCGTGTCCATGTGGAGTTTTCTGGAAATGGCAAGAGGTACACGTGTACAGTACCAAATGACGAAATCACGCGTCGCGATGCTCGCGCCGCGGTTAAAGTGCGGCGGTTTTGTACTTCACAAGATCAATCAACCACTAAGTTGGTTAACAACTACTGTTACGACACCGCCTGCCGGATGTTACAAATACGTAAAACAGAACAGAAAACATCCGACGGAACCGCAGAAAACAAGCGGGCAAAAATAAAAAGAGGAATGGTTGTAATGGCAGAAATTAAGGACGCATGATTATAACGTGCATGTGGCGATCGAAGGATGGAAATAATGAGAAATTACAAACGTAAAAAACTATTTCTAAACAATGAAGACGCACAAACAAACAATCAAAGGATAAAAAAAAAACTGCAGGCGACAAACAAAGGAACAAATTACGCATAAAGTACACAGAGCGACCTTGACTCCTTCCCGATTACTTATCTGATAGTCCACTAATCATTAAAGTTAGCAATGAAATCTCGTCAGAATGAAAATATAGAGGGAAGTACTCACGTAATAGCCAAATCCCGCATGCCTTGCAGAACTTGCTCTACCCTGGTATCAAGATAACCACCGGCATACTCTTCTCTGGTACTAGGATCAAGGTACTGTTGGACCTGAGCCATACGGGTATAGGCTTCTGAGCAGAAACGTAACTGGATCTTTACAAGAGCTTCAAACGAGGGATCAAGGTACGGCACTCTGAGATCAATAAGCTGTGGCAGCTCAGTCACAATCTGGTTGTTTAAATCCTCGTAAATGGCCTTTGCCATCTCAGCATCCTGCTCCGCCTTTGGCAGCTTTTGCACATCATCAGCAGGCTTATCGACAAGCTTTTGAACCTTTGCACGCATAGCGTCATAGTCAAGAAGCTTGTGATTCCGCTTCTTGATCGCTTCGTTGATGTCGGGGAAGTACGAGCAGAATCGGGAGATAGGTTCGAGAACAGTGGCGCGATAAGGTCCATCAAGGGCCTTGACAGTGTCGGCATCGAGATCTTCGACAGCCGTGCGGTAGTACTTGCTGACGCCATCATTGGCGCCGGACTCGCCGTAGAATGCATCGATGGTCTCGGCGATGCGAGTTTGCGCCGCAGTCATGGCTGATGAAGTCAAGTCGTCAGCGACTACTTTGTGAAACAGAGCTAAGTGAATCGACTAACCTCGTAGGGAATCAAGGTATCCCTTTGCCTCTTTCTGCAGTTTAGTAGCAGCCGACTCGAGACTGTATGAAAGTCAGCCACAATCTCTTTTCCGAAGAGATCGGGAAGGAAAAGGTACATACGTTCTGAATCGCCGTTCTTCTAACTCGAAATCTCTGTCGATAGTGCGTTCAATCTGACCGGTTTTCATCATGACCTTTTTGAATAGATAGTCAGAATCATCGTCGCTCTCCATTGTTTTATCTTTTCTTTGGCCTTTCTCATGGCAAAGTGAGGACTAGATAAAAACACACCTGTGTACCGGCCCGGTTCACGGCCTTTTTGAATCCGTTCCAACTCATGTTGCGGTTTGTGGTTTACTTTGATCCGGATACGGAACGATCGCCCGTTTTGTTAGGATTCGATATGTGACGATAAATAAAAAAAAATGAGTCGAGTTCTTCGTTCTAGAGAGACGAAATAGCAAATGGATGTGTTAGATATATATGCTCTTCGATTGCAATTCTCCGACAAGAAAATGACGACGGGCATTCGTGCGTCATCATGTCAGATCCGGCACTGTTCGCGCGATAACCACGCAGCAAGCACGGCCTTTGTACGGGAGGGAAGCGGAAAACCCCAGGGCAAACAACGTACCAGATATCGCGATACACACAAAAACTGTATGTAATATCCAAAAGAAGTAAAAAAAAAAAAAAAAGGAAACAGTAGTCAATAATTAAATGCGAATAGATGTGAACAAAAGTAAGCAGATGGAGACGTATACGACTTCCGCCTGCTGAGCTTCTCGGACTCGTGACGCGCGGATGCGCCGGCTCCAATGACGCGCGTCACGTGTCACGCAGCGTGACACAGAGTCACGTGCGCCTCGCGAACTCCGGACTTCGCGTTCGGTCGCGTCGAGAGCTTTCTTACCAGTTGCTCGATTAGATTGACGATTGATCCCCTAAAGTTTTCACCCCAATTCAAGACATCATCCACGATGTTTTTTGAGCTTCCGGCGGTCGACGACAACACAGTTGGTCCGCCAAAAAGTGCTGTGTCGAAGGCGGCACCGAAGGCTGCTGCGTCGAAGCAGAACGCAGCTGCATCGAGAACCACGTCCGCTGCGGCCAATTCATCTTCCTCTCCAGCATTTGGACTTACGTCGATTGAACCGATTCCGTGGTTTGTGATCAAATCGACTATCATTGATTGCAAGAGCTCGCGGTTGCCGTTGAAAGAAAAAGGCACAAAGGTGTTCATCAATGTCTGCCACAGTTCGAAGATCATGGTTGACAGCAGTACGTTTTACTAGTTACAATGTTGTGAAGGGGCGCTGTTTTTCTGTTGCTGACGACTGCAGATGTACTCACCGCAAAAGGTGTTCGTCTTGCTCTTGGTTTGGAGCATGTTGAGAAAGATAATAGTACGTATATTTTGATTTATTGTGCGTTCGACGCATGCTAACCACAGCTGTTTAGAGGGCGAAAAGAGTCTTGCGTTTGACTGTTGTGTCAGTTCGGGTCTATTAAAGATAGTAGACAGTCATCCCGATTTTGTGCCCGTCATCGTCGTTGAGGCGTTGGGCGAAGTCATGGGTGCCCATGATACAGTTCTTGACATAAGTACGTTCTACATAATCATATCCACGCAAGCCTTATCTAACGCAACCTCCCAGACTTCAAGCTTCCAAAGCTAAAGTACAAAGGCATAAAGCCTGCTGCGATTCTTGTTTCCAACGGCGACATGGTTTTCGACAAGGACGGGTTTGCCGCGCGGCATCGAGAAAAGCGTCGGCAAGAGTCGCTTCGCGCGTCACCCGCTGCGTTCGACATGGTCAAGAAACTGGGATGGCAAATGGGATTCAACAGTTTAGAAGAAATGGCAGCATACGGTGATCCTGATTTGGCGCATGGTGGTGGAAAAAGCAGAGAGGAAATGCGGAAAGACTCGATCGTGCCAGAGATGCCGCAAGGTAAATATAACACGCCGTTTTCGGCTGCGCCGACGACGACGAAGACGACGACAACTACGACGAGCGGAAATGCAAAGAAGCCGCTGATTCAGGAAATCTCATCGTCTCCTGCGAGTACTCCTGCTACTACAGCAACAGCGGCAACACCTGCAAAAACGGCTACGCCGACACCGACTCCTGCTGCTGCCGCGCCTGCTGCTGCTGCTGCTGCGCCTGCCGTTGCTCCCACGGTAGCCACGACAACTACAACCACGACGACCACCACGCCGGCTGCGGAACCACTTGACTTTTTCGTCGCAGAGACATTGGATCTGAAACGCGAAGAATTTCCTAGATTCTGCATCGTTGTTGACTCAAAGACACAAGCTTCGTTGCTAAGCACGACGTCCGCGTCAGTTGATACTACTGCGAACCAGATTGTGATCCAGGATTTGGCGTCAAAGAGAACGTTTAGAGTGCCAAACCCGTGCAAGGAGGTATCGGAAATTAAGCCGTTTTATGCAAAGGATACCAAGACTTTGTCGATTTTTGTGTAAGAGCTAGAGTAGCGAGGGAATACAGTAATAGTAGAGAATCGATTTATTAGTACAGAATTTCAAAGTACAGCCCCGAGTACCATCCAAAACAAACAAAGAAACAGACAAACAAACAATGCAAAATATCCAAAACTTTTTACTGCGTCTTTGTAGTGAACGCTCAAAACCGTTCCTTGAGTCTTGACGCCACGATCCGCAGGTTTCCATAAACTTTTCCAGGTGGACTACCCAAGATCAAACTGACGACTGCTTCACGAGCCATTCTGATGTTTGCGAATCCGCCCAGAATGTGAATTTTGCTATCTGCAAGAACAATGCGCGTACGAGTCGCGTTCTCAATCGCAAATTTGGTCTTGCCGTCTTTACCAGCAATACGACCGATTGCACGAGCAAGGTGATCACCTGACAGAGTTTTGACGTCTTTGATCTCAAAAGTCTCAATGTACAAATCATCCATACGAAGCAGAGCGATAGCATCATCGACATCGAATCCCAAGGTGAAAGCCTTGATGAAATCTGCGCCCTTTTGAATCGCACCAGTGTCATCAGTTTGCTTGCAAGTTTTCATCTCAACAGTCTTGGTCCGAACATTCATTCGCACTTGTAGTTTAAGGTGCTCAACAAGCGGCGGGTAGATCTTGGGCCATGCCGTTCGTAGTGGTGTCATTCGATGTGGTGGAACTGGAATCTTTCTGTTTTGCGCTTTCACTCGTACCTGTGGATATCATGGTTAGTACTCTCTCTAACCCATCACCCAATCTCATCACGCATTGCAAAACTCACCCGTTGCTGCTTCTCAGCGCTGAACCGCGGCCGACCATCAACGTCAATCTGCATAGACGACGGCGCAAGAGAAGTTGCTGTAGTAGAGACTTCAGTCATTGTTTCGTCTGCTGCGGTCGACACGTTTGTCGACATGGCGTCAATAAGGACGTCGTCATCGTCGTTGTCATCTACAATCGCGATAAAAGTCAGCACACACAGCCATCGTCGCAAACTTCGCGTTACAAACGCACCACCTCCAATCAGCATCTGCGGTGTTTGTTCCGCTGGTTTCTCACGCAAAGCAGTCGGCGCAGGCATCGTGAATTTGTGGATATTTGAAAACAGAAAGGGCGGTGAAGGCTGGTGAAGACGAATGAATTTGGTATGCGAGGCAAAAAAAATTCATATGGGTTTTGAGAGAGCGCTTTGAGTTGGGAGTTTTGGGTGCTGGCATTGGGACCTGCTTGTTGCTCCAGAATAGCAAATACAGCATATCACGAGTAGTAATTCATTATTGTGGAGCCTGGTGCACTTGCACCTGCTATTAGCCCGAGTTCCGCCGCACCGGTCGCGTTCCGACGGTCGATCTCGTCTTCACAAGTCCTCTAAAAAATTATCCGGGGAAACTGCTTTTTGTCTGCGCATAGATTTCGCTGTTTGTTTGGCTGTTTCTCTTTAGTTTTTGTATTTCTGCTTGTTTGCTTGTTCTTTTCTCTTATACGTCTGGCAGAATGTGGTGCTGCGCCCGGCACTGCTGAATTCACCGCTTTGCAGAATCATCCGCGTGCGAGGTGAGTGCGACCACCGACCGACCGGCTTCGTCGCTCCGTTCCTCATTTTTCAGCTACTAACAGAGACTTTTACCAGAGAAGAAAAGGGCAGATTCTGGTGTATAAAGGGACTCTAGGCATTCAACTGTACTAGTCTCAACCCTCCCTCCTCCTCTTCCTCCTCTCCATCCCGGCGTCCGCGCCACCGCCCTCTTCTTCCGCCTCTCGCTTCAACAGTCACCATCTCCAATGCACGGGTTCCAAAGCTCTTGCGCCCGGTTGGGTTTGCATATATACAAGAGCTCACTTCAAAGCATACAACTTTCAGCACTGAGTGCTGCACAACAAATGAAGCGACTTCCGTCATCGCCACTGACGATCCCCGCGCGTATGCAAAGTACGTCGCTCGCTCCGCGCGCTCCGGTATCTTCTCTTCGGATACGAAATTCTACGTTACTAGCGGTACCACAGCACGAGAGAGTGCCATGCTCTTCTGTTATGGCATCCGCGCGCTTCCTCTCGCATTTCCGCTCACTCAAATCCGCACAGCAACCACAGCCGAAATCACCACCACCGCCGGCGCCGTCCGAAACCAACGGACCGACCGCGACACCGACAACTGACAACAACACCGGCTCTTCACATCAAGAAACATGGGGTGAAGCAGTCTCCCGACGTCTACACCACCGACCCACAAAAGAAGAGCTGTTGAAAGCAGCAACAGGCGCATTTGACCGTCTGCGAATCCGGTTTAAATGGACGCTTCTACGACAAGTTCGTCCGTTCAATATGGATGATATGTCTGCGTTTTTCTCATGGCTGATTGTCGGAAACGTGCTATGGGTGATCCTCGGCACGACGACGTTTTTCTCGCTCGTTATTTTCACGGCGAATACAGTATTTGCGCAGGAGACTCTTGCCCGGATCATTGGAAACTATCTGACCAAAGAAACGGGAATTACCGTCGTGTTTGAAAGTGCGATTGTACCGCATTGGAACGACGGTGTGATTTCGTTCCGAAACGTGTTTGTCTCTCGGCGTCCTCGGAATGCAAGTAAAGTCACAAAGGGATCACAAGCTACCGCTGCCGCTGCCGCTGCTGCTGCCGCTGTTGCGTCGTCGAGTAGTCAGATTTCTGGAGATAGTGAAGCAGACGAGGGTGTTTTGGGCGTTGAGGAAGAAGTAGAAGATACGAATTATACGCAGTTTGATCTGACCGTTGATTCAATTAATGTGACTCTGTCATTCAGTAAATGGATGAACGGTCGCGGAATATTGAAAGACGTCGAAGTTAAGGGCGTGAGAGGTCTCGTTGATCGGACTCACGTGCGCTGGATTCCCGGTGTCGATCCGCGATCATACAAAAAGACGCATCGACCGGGTGACTTTGAAATTGATCATTTTGTGCTCGAGGACGCACTGGTGACGTTGCTGCAGCCGAATAACTTTAGGCCTTTTCAAATTAGTATATTTTCATGCGACTTGCCACAGTTGAGGAAACAGTGGTTGTTTTATGACTTGCTTGGTGCAAATCATATGTCGGGATCGTATGATGACTCGCTGTTTACCATCCATCCGCGACAGACGCTGAATAGTACTGGTGGATACCCAGGCGATGAGTATGACAATGGCTCAGAGTCTTCACGGGCAGCGTGGAAAAAGACATCGCGACTACGGATAGATGGTGTGAATATTGACCATTTGAACCGTGGAATAGATGAAGGGCCATTTAGTTGGATCACAGATGGCGAGGTTGATATTATTGCTGACGTGATGATTCCCGCAGACGATCAAGATAGCAAGTTTTCGCGAGTTGTCCAGGATATTTTGGAAAGATGGGAGGAAACGATGGTTAATCGAGAACGGAAACGCCGCGATTCAGAGTATCAGCGGTTGATGAGGGATTTAGATTATCGAACTGCAGAGCATGAGGATGATGACGACGACAGCGAGTGGACAGTGCGGAATTTGATTGAGTTTTGCAGGAAGGAATGGAAGAAACGACAGTCGATTATCAAATCCGATGGCATGGATCCTGCGTTGGTGTATAACAATTCTGCTAGTGCAACCGGAGGAGGAGGTACGGCGCTTGCGATCAAGGAGTCGGAGAAATACATTGTCTTTGACTTGCGTGTTCAAATGCACAACGTCCGCGCCGCCGTTCCACTTCTTGCTCCGGAGCTGTCATACGTGAATAGTGCGCTCGTGCGTCCAATTGTTGCATACATCAACAGTCGCCCGACATATATTCCAATCAACTGCCGGGTTGTGAAGAAACTTTCTGAATTCGACGGAAGCTGGACGATTTTCGATAGCGGGCTGATGGAAGATTTATCCGCTGAAGTTTACGAAGCTATTGCAGCGAATGTACGCGATGACGATGAACGTGCACGGAGAATGCGCAAAGTGGGAATGTGGTCGTTACAGTTAGCGTTCCAGGTCTTTTTGATGAGTATCGGAACTATGGCGATTTGAGACTCTTAGTGCTGAGTCTTTTTTTTTTTCTTCTCTTGTATATATATATACCTCTTTTTTTTTGTTTTGTGTTGTTTGTCTGCTTTTACTCTGTGAGATGGGAAAGTAAAATTTGCTAATGTACATACTTATTTACATGTTCAACTTATCGGCGGTCGCGGTGATGACTTCTGTGGCGGTCATCGCGTCTGTCCCTATCACGATCACGATCACGATCACGATGTCGGTGTCTATCTCGATCATCTTCGCGTCTCCTGCCCTCATCTCTTCTTCCTTCGCGATTATGCCGTTGTTCGTCCTCGCGCTCTCTTCTCGAATGTCGATAACGATCGTCGCGCCTTCGAGACTCGTCACGACTTCCATGCGTTGTTGTTTTTTGCAACACACGATCCTCGCGTCCGCTTTCTGGACGAGCATCCCACTTTGCCGATCGATTCAACGCTGTTGACTCAGTAGCTGCGTTTTCCACAACTTGAGGCTGTACAAATTGCACATCCTCGCCTTCTGTTCTCGATTCACTTTTCTTCTCTGCGCTTTGCTTCTCTTCAAACCTGATAAACGCGTCCATGTTCCACACATCTTTCCCCAGATTCGATCCGTACTGGTTCAAACTCAACGCGTCCTCCTCATCTTCCTCGCCTGGCTTTTTAAACCCGTTTGGAAATATCTCACGCACAAGTTTTTCCACTCTCCTGACTGAATCTCCACCAAACTCTCTCTCTCGATCCGCAGTAATCACCAAATTAGGATGCCGTCTCTCATCATTGAGGTCATATCCTGTCTTTCCATCTTTCATATCAAGTAACTCTTGCATTCGCTGAATCAGCGCAGTACGGTCTGAAGGCGCCGGTGGCGTGAGTGGACGGCCTGTTGTAGACACTGCTGACCCGGGGACACCGATTGTGAAGGATGGAGGAAGTGGGTTGGGAAGTGTGAGGTCGCGTAGAAGACGGCGCTCTGCGTCGTAGTCGGAGTCGTACCTCTCGTCAGCTGGTTCAGAGGCGTTTTGTGGAAGTGAAGGACCGATGACGCCCGAGGAGGTTGGGAATGCTCCGGACATGGCTGGGCTTGGGTGGTGAAGAAGGGGGCGAAGGGGAGGAGTTCGCGATGAGATGAGATCGCCGCCGCACTATAAATGTTTACAGGGTTACCATTATATGGACGATTGAACTTGTAAGATCACTAATAATACAAATAATACAAATAATACAAATAATACAATGAAACACGCATCTAATGCGTTTCAAACTCCAGCTCGTCCGCCATATCGTGCACATGCGCTCCCCGGACCGGGTCCGCTGCGTCGTCCTCGTCCTCCACCGCGCTGCGGTCCTCAGTTCCGCCGCCACTTCCGCCTCCCATCTCGGACCGTTTCTGAAGATACGCCTCCAGTTCCGAGATTTCTCCCGAAAAGCTCGCGCCTCGTCGACTCTTGACGTCCGTGACGTGCTGTCGTAGATTCTCGATCTGGATCTCCTCGTCCTCCATCTGCCGCTCCTCAGACGCCATCTGCGCACTCGTCATCCTCGCAAACTGCGCCGGCGCAAGCACTCCACTAATCAGCCTCCGCGCGAGCTCAGGATTGTGTTTCAAATTCAGCAGTTTCTCCCGCAGCGCAGGCCGGTTCAGCGTGTTGTTATTCATCGCATACAGCGCTGCTTCAATCTGCTCTCCCAGCGCAACAGCGGAAACAGGAACAGCAACCGTCGAGACTCCAGCGCCGTCCGCGGCAGAATCCTCGATCGCCGACGCAATCGCAGACGCAGACTGTCTTCGTGCTCTCACGACCGTGTCTGTCATTTTTCTTTTCTTTTCTCGTGGTGTAGGTGTATACGTAAAAGTGTATTACTTGCTTAAACGAGTAATACTCCGGCCCGGGGCTTTCGGCGCTTTTAAAGCCCTCGAGATCCCCTCGACCGCGATCGCCTCGAGTCTCCAGATCGGCCGTCGCGACTAAAGCAATGACATCACCCGACTTCGTGCGGCTCTGCTCACATGCATGCCCATCCGAGCTGAGCACTCGCTCACATTCATTTCCCATGTAAAATATTTACATTCTTAACATACATTAAACCATCATCAACATGATCGATCCCGACGCTCAGCATAAATGCAAATCACATACAACAACAAAACATCCACAACAGAAACCAGTCACGATGAAACGATATAAAATGCCAGCAAATCAGACTCCGAATATTCAAAGACACAAATAACACCCAGTTTCTTTTGGCTCCTTCTGTTTTTCATCCTCTCTCTCTCTCTTTCTTTTTTTTGGCTTAGCTTGCTTTGGCTAAAGCTACCATCCTCGCGAATGATACCCCCCGTAGTCCTGCGCATCATACGTCCGATCCTCAGATGCAGTTCGCGACTGTGTCCCCGGTTTCGAACCCGACGGGAACGCCGTCAAATTCGTAACGTCTGCAGCCGTGTGTCGTCGTTTAAGAACCGCGCTCGCAGTCACGTTTTTCTGCTGCCGCTCCCATAACAAATTCCGACGAAGCGACTCTGACAGCTCCGTCGCAAGCATGCTTCGTCGCGTACTCCGCGGCGACAACGTAGGCATCGCGCTCACACTTCCAGACGGCCGTGCTGGCGGAATCTCCGTCGCTGACGCGCCCGCTTCTCCTGGCGACTCTGTCAACGGAGCTGTGCCTTTGCTCTTGGCCACCGCCGCAGTGATACCGCCTTTCGCGCTACTACCACTGCCTGTCACTCGGATGTTGTTGCGCACAGCGGCCGACACCGCAGGTGACGACTTTGACGTCGCTAAATGTCCAGGCTCAGCCGCACCGTCAGCTGGTGTGCTCAAAAGTGTCGACAGAAGCGACCGCCGCGACGGCACTGTTGGCAGCGCACGCTCCCGTGCAAACAACACGCTCTCCTCAAAACTCTCCGCAAGATCCTCCTCAACCGAATCCCAGTCCTCAGAATCCCCGTCGTCAATTGCTGACTCGGAAATATCATCCTCATCATCGTCTTCAAAATCATCATCATCATCATCATCATCGTCATCAACTCTACTCCGAGCCGGGATAGTGGTGACTGCATCCACAAACGACGCCCGTTTCTGAGCTGCACTGCTAAACGACTGATTCTTCTGTACACGCAACGATGACTGCAAATGCGTACCTCCAGCAACTTTCGACTCCTGCGCGCCCTTCATCATCGCCAGCCCAGACGCCGCCGGCGACACGCTCTCGCCAAACCCGTCCGACTCGCTTGGCGACGACTCGATAAAGAACATGTTTTTCTTATTACTTGCCACTGTGTTCTGTCCCCGAAGCGCTGACTTTGGAGCAGATCGTCCTGCGCTCATCTGTGCTCGGGCTGGCGCCATGTACAAATCACTGCGAGTGGAGTGCACGGAAATCGCTGAAGGCGAGAATCCCCGAACAATGCTAGTTGTCGACGGAGCTGCGCGTGATAGCCGTGTTTCCTCGTATGATGATTCGGAGTCGTAATCTGAGCTGTATTGATGAGTGACGGCGGATCCAGGAACTGCCGAAAGCGGACTGATGGCGTGCGTGTCCGATGGCGGTACTCGACGCGACGGTGCTTTAATCGTAGAGGCTGCGGACTGTGAATGTGGCGAAACGACGGGAGTCGCAGCGGGATCAATTTCTGCCAGTCGTTGGGGTGCAGCAGGTAGCGCGGTAGCTGGTTTGACTGCAGCATCCTTCTCCTCCTCTTCTGCGCGCTGCTGCAGGTACTGAGACCGCAGCTCCTGCCAATCTGTGTCACTGCGAATCGACTGAATCACACGTCTAAACCGATCTGACGCGTTTCGAGTAACTGGTGGACGCGATGCGGTGTCGGGGATTACTGTAGAGGTAGAGGACGCACGCGTCGATGTCTGACCACGCTTGGGCGGCGCGTCGAACTGCGCGGCAGAAGCGGTGACCGTGCCGGAAGTGTGCAGCGACGCATCTGCACTGGCAATGATCTTTGAACTGCTGGAGCTGGTACTGCTGCTCCTGCTTTTGCTGCTCTGATCGGAGGTCAAAGCCTCGGTTGTGCTTGACTTTTGTAAGCGGCGGTCGCTGAGTACGCTGTCGACGCTGGAGGAGAGGGCAGGCACGTCGTCTGCGGGTTCTGACTGTGACGCAAGAAGCGCCTCGCGATTCCAGAGACGCCATGATAAATTCTCAAGCCTGCGGCCGTTCTCGAGGGACTCTGCGCATTTGGAGAAGACGGTCCAGATGGAGTGTAGATTTTCTGGAGATGACGCGTCGACTTTTGTAACGCTGTCGATGGCGAGGGAGAGAAACGGGCTGCTCACGCCTGCAGGCATGATGAGTATGGGAGAGTTCGTGGTGATGGTGGTGGCGGTGGTGATGCTGCTGCTGCTGCTGTTGATGATGGTGGGGTCGTCTGGTGAGTAAGACGCGCGGGGAAGACAAGACCGACGACGAAGAAGCCGAGTCCGCGCAAAAACGAAACGAGCGACTGCCTAATGCAAAGAAGACGACACGATGAGCACCCCGTGGCAAGAGCAAAAGAAAAGAAAACCCCAGAGGCAAAGGATGCGATCTGGACAAGCGAGAAGAAAAGACGAACTGCGGAGTCGAGTCGATGTGGAGCAAATCCGGGTGACCGCTGCTTTTTTTTCCCGTGACCAGAGCGTGTCACGCGCAGGGTCAGGGCCCAAGGGTCATGTGTCTTGCGTGCGCCGCACGAGCGCCCGCGTGGCCCGCGCCACCACCGCGCCTGTTCGTTCTGTTAGCGCGTCTGTCTCGCCCAGCTCTACTCCGTGTCCAGCTCCACTCACCCAGGGCCACCAGCGCCCCCGCGTCCAGCCCGCGCTCGACCGCGTCGCCGCCCGCCACGTGTGCTGCCCGTGCCGACGCGTACGCGTGCACCGCGTGCAGCAGGTCCTGCTCTTGTCAGCCCGTGCTCCGCCCGCCGCTCTCGCACAGCAGACTCACCGCGTCCGGCAGCTCCCCCAAAGTGCCCCGCGCGCTCTCTATCGCGCCCTCCACCTCCGCGTACACTTCCGTCAGCGCGCCCGCCACAACCCCCGCAACCTCCCCGTCGTCCCTCCGCAGCGCCGCTGCAACGCCCTCTGCAACGCCCTCCCCAGCGTCCTCGTCGCCTGTCGCGCCCGCAGTCCGCTGCTGTGCCTGCCACGCAGCATACCGCCGCTTCAGCCGCCCCGCCAGCACCTCGTCCACCGTCGGCAGCTTCACCGCCCGCGACCGGTACGGCTCGCGGTATATTCGCTCTCCCACTAGCTTCGCCGTGTCGTTCTCCACGCTCGCATACGGGCCCAGCACATCCACCGCCCGCAGCAGCCTCCGCCGCGTTGGCTCATTCACCGCCATGTCGTAGATCGTGTGCTCCCGCTGCTTGAGCTTCCTTTTCAGCTTCCCTCCCCGCTTCCTGTCCGCAGTCTTCACATACCGCGCGTAGAACGACGCACCATCCTCCCCTTCCTCTCTGTATGACTTTGTAAACTTCCTCTCTGCGCTCTCGTCCTCTTCGATCTCACTGTCACTCTCGACGGCCTTCTCAACTTTCTCCCGTTTCGTCGCACGCTTCTTACCGCGCGCACCCCTCCCCCGTCCTGCCGCGGCTCTTGACCGTGCTCTCGACTGCTCTTCGCCGTAATCGGACCCCGAGTCTGACACAACTTCTGACAGAACCTCTTCCATCTCACTCCGTCTCTCCTCCACCTCTCGCGACTCCGTGTCGCTCAAATCGGCGTTTTCACTCATCTTCAAGATTGCACAGTCTCAAGCGTGTGTCTCGCCGCACTTTTCCTACCCGCCGTCAGCACTGTTCTTTCACCCCCTAGCACTCCCTCCGTATCCCTCGTTATATCAACTCACCTTGTAACTACCGTCGAACTCCCCTGGCGCAGCTCACGCACTCACGCAAAGGCTCTTGATGAAATTCTCGCGACTGGTCGAGACACGGATCAAATTCTGGCGCGCCGCAAGTTTCAGGGGCACATCGAGGGTGGGAGTTTAAAAAATCCATATACTGTATATATGGCTGCTTACATTCGAACTTGGCGTTTGTGTGTATGTATAATCGACTCGCCGTGATATTCTATTCATACAGTTACATACAACTCCGCATCTTGCTTTACGAGACTTGTCCGTTAGAATAAACCATGGCATCAATATTACGGCTACCATTACGAGCACATGTGCTTCAGCGCTCACTGCTTCCCGTGCCTCAGAGACTTTCGCTACAATCGACACCACCCGTCCGTCAACGCTTCTTCACCACCACCTTGAACCGTCGAGCAATCGAGCCACCATCGCTAACACCCGAAGAGTCTCTTAAACGCGCACAGGAAGCAGCAGAGAAGCAAGCTTCAAAGCAAGCAAAGCTGCAAGCACGAATGAACAAAATCCTTTCAAAACTGCCACCGCCGCTTCGGAAATATGTCACACAAGTCACAGAGTCACCCATTCTGTTCTCATCTACGTTCATCGTGCTGCACGAAGTCACTGCTATTCTACCCTTGCTCGGACTAGTCTTTCTGTTTCAGCAATTGGATTGGACACCACCGATCCCAGAAGAAGCGCTCGAAACTTCGAAAACTTGGTATATGAAAATGGCGCCTAAAGATTTGGGCTTCGATACTGAAGAAGGTCACAAGATGCTGTTGCAAGGCGCGACTGCGTATGCCATTGTCAAAGTACGTGTTTGAATTGATACTTGACGCAGTCTGTACTAACACAACAGATGCTCCTACCTGTCCGCATCTTGCTCTCAGCGGTCATTACTCCATGGTTCGTCAGACAAATCACGACTCGGGTAATTGGTGGCATACAGACCATTCGCCGCGGTCTCTCACAGCCCCCTTCTCGTCGTTCCCACTTTCAAAGAAAGTAGCAACAGTACATACAATACAACACATACCAACCAATGCATACATTTCGTTACTCTGAAGTTTTCGGTCATACACGATTTTTACAACTCGCGAAAGCATCCATCAGGCGACCACTCGCCCACCACATCCGTCTCCACCCATCCCTTTTCAGGCGACGCGAGCCCTCTGACAAACAACTGACCTTTACAATTTTCACTCTTCAAATGCTCAACATCCCTTACGACGGCTTCCATACTTGGCAAGACAGCCCCAAACTGCCGAGTCTGTCCTAGATTCCGATAGTCATATACATGAGTTTGGCAGATCGCGCCGGCGACTCGCGCGTGTGTTAGTGCGTAGATAACGTGCACGCCGAAAAGCGCGCGAATGTAAACTAGATCAAATGATGAAAGTGAAGGAGGACAGATTATATGCTTATCTGCTCCGCTTACATTCGGCTTCACGCTTTCAAGAGTAGGTGGGTTATCGTCGTGCGTGTATATAAGCCTCAGTGATCCGTATGTTTTGAGAATCGGACTAGGAAGCGCTCCTTGCGCAAGCAAGCCGTACGATCGACGAAGCTTCAGTTTTTCAAAGAACGACAGCTTTCCAGTGACCATTTGTCTCAAAGTGGACGGTGAACTATAAACAGTTAATCCTCATCTTCAACCATAAAAAAAATCCAGATAAAGAACTTACGCAATCAAAATAGACGGCTTCGTAGCCTTTGCGGCTTCAATATCAAACTCTCCGCCATTTGTTCCGCAAAACACGACTGTACTTCCGGATGTAAGCGCGGTGAGAAACATGATTCGATCGTACATGACGTTGATTGATTCAAGTGGCACAACCACATCAGAGGTTCTCCACTGCTCTTTTTGAGGAAGCACACGCATTTGCGCAGCAATCGCAGACACTACGTTCTGTTCTTTTAGTAAGAAATACAAAGATATAAGTAAGGTACTTACTCCGTGCGAGAATGTAACGCTTTCGACAGTGTTGGTACGCGTAGTGTACAACGCAACAAACGCAGAACTGCTCTCGTCAAGATCCTTATCCTCCGCCACGGGGCTTCCTGAATCAGTAGTAACTTCATCCCACGTATGAACTGTAATAGAATTACCAACAAACTTATTAAGCCCCTCTTTCCAATCCATGTGATCCTCTCCTACAGGCTCAACAATTACCAAGCACTTGACTGATTCGGGAAGCAAAACTTTCGTGAAATCAATTGTTCCAGCAGCAAAGATAATCAATTCCGGAGACCCCACTGCAAAGTAATCCGACAGACTGGTGGATGTAAGATCATGCGGGATCAAAATCGTGGCAATTCCAAAGCAACCGCAGGCGAAAGATGAAACCACATTTTCAATTGTGTTGGGAAGGTATACTGCTACTTTCGAAAGGCCGGGAACGTAGGTGTTCAGATTTGCGTGAACGGTGCGAAGTGTTGGTGTTAAGTCATCTGAACAATGTTAGCATTTCCAAAATACATGGAGTAACCGAGGAACATGAAAGACATACCTAGACTAGAATACTTGATCGATTTTCCAATCTTATCAAATTCACCAATCGCACCCCGTTTTCCTAGTTCCCAAATATCCCTCAAAGTTCCCTCCCTAAACGATCGTCCTTCTCGAATATTCAATCCCGCAAGCAACGGGTACGTAAACGGCGTTAGCGTTGACCTCCGGATAGCCGATTCCTCTGGATTCCGAATCGGAGCTACCGAAGTTTGGTGGTACAGTGCGACAGGGTGGATATCTGGATTTTTGCGGAGACAAAATCGAAGAAAAAATAAACCAAGCACAAGAAATAAAAGATATGCTGTACTTTCTGGTAGTCCGAACATTGTGAATCGTGTGTTTTGCGTGAATGCACCGCGCGCGGAGAAGTCGGATCACGCACTGGTGTAAAAAGAGTGCGGAGAAGTGCGGAGCGGCTCGATCGCGTCGGTAACTATGAAGGCCCTCAAGCACAGCACAATCATCGCAAACTCCTCGAGCTTGAATATTATTGATTGAAATGGGATTCGTAGTTTAGAGAGTTCTTTAGAATGCTCATGAAAGTGGTCTTGTGGACAAAGTCATGAAAATTATGACTCGTGAGTCGATCCGGTTTTCAGTCTAGCTACATAGCACAACTCCCCACAAATCAAGACAACACAGAGCACACCATGATCGAATACATTCGGATTCATGTTAGCATAACCATGTGCACATTCTTGTGTTTTTTGTGAGATATAGTGTCACGGACAACTGCGTTAGTCGTGTGGCATTATCGACCATAAAGCTCGAACACATCTTGACGCGCGTGGCACGCTCATCCTCGACATCGTGAACTTCACTCTACATCTTAATGAAACAAGTACATTGTCTATTAAATTAACTAGGCTACAACATAACTATAAATTCATCAAAATGCTGAGCAAGTTCTGCTCATACCTATGTAGACAGGTGACTCATTGCTACTTCAACAAGAAAAAAAAAAAGAAAGAGGGCCGGCACGCGGGCGAGCGAGAGCGGAAAAATAGGGGTATTTATACAGCAGCCAGACCAACCCGCGTCAGCAGCCTCCAGGGTCGCACAAGATGCGGGTAAGTTGCTGGTTGCGCTGAGTGACTGTGGCACAAATTGGCAAACGGGCGGACCAGGACGCGCGGGTTGTTTGTTTGCGCTAATGCGACCCCGCCCGCCATGGGTATAAATTGACCGCCTTCCGCCCACTTTCTTCCTTGCTTCCTTGCTTCCTTGCTTCTTCTCTTCCTCTCTCTCCTTACACCTCACCACACCACACAGAATGGACTGCAGTACTCATCATCAACCATACTGTGTCAGATTTCGACAAGCGGAGCATCATACACCATCATCATCATCATCATCAAGTTGCGTCATTCATTAAGGGTATCATCATCAGCGCCATCATCGACTCCGCCGAACGTCTTCACGCTTATCCATAATCACTCATCAGCATGATTATTGATAATCATGATCACTCATCATCACAGTCATTCATCATCACAGTCATTAATCATCATGCATGTCCATATTTGATCCATGGCTAGATACGATCAGCTCTGAACGGTACGCATCATGTCTTATCACGCACCAGCATGGTAACGTCTTCAAAACCAGGTACCACACTAGCCGTCGCTGGTCAACATTCGCACCGAGCTGTTGCAACACATGAGAACACTTGACACATATAATGACCACACCCCATCAAGATACACAAACACATCATCAAGGCTTTGACGCGTATTTGACATTTAATCGACACAAACATCGATCTTTATCAAGCATCAGCGCATGCCATCAGGAATTATCAAGTATCACCTCATGTATCACCTCATGGTTACCGGGAATCATCAAATCGAGAAAGAGCAATGTCTCTTGGTCGTCAGCATATACTGTCATATTTTGGTCTCCTCAGTGTATCCTCATAAAGCGACAGCTCGGTGCTTACAGTCAACGTCCATCAGCAATTTTGTCCATGTTTCCTCTGATTCGCTTTCTCCTTGTGTCAACGTGACCGCCTGGCGTGATCAAATGTGCAATAAGTCAGGTTGGCCAGAGAAACCGGAGGATAGCATATGCACAACTGTGGCAGCATTCTCTTAACGGTCGGCCCCTGACTTGCATCGTCCTTGTGTTGGTAATTGCAGATCGACTTTCTCTAGTTGAGCATTGCCACGGCGAGCATACACTGTGTGCCTTTTCGACTCGCGCCGGGGTGGATAGCGTGACAATAGCTTCGGCGACAGGTACTTGAAAGCCTTTCATGTATCATGGGCGAAAATTTGCAGATGGAATGAAACTATGCAGGCATATTTGGATCGAAAATTGCCGCGCAAATCTTTCAGGTTAGTAATTGCTTTTCGCTTGGCTGTATTGCTGACCCAGTCATAGTTTGGGCTTCAAGGAGCACCATCGCCACACAACAGATCCTGATTTGGCGCCTTTCTGAATCCTTGGTAAATTGTTCGCGCTGTATTGCTGACCCAGTCATAGTTTGGGCTTCAAGGAGCACCATAGCCACACAGCAGATCCTGATTTGGCGCCTTTCTGAATCCTTGGTAAATCGTTCGCGCTCTAAATAACCATAGTTGTGGCAGTGATATAGATCCAGAATGCCTTGCATACGAGGAATGAGGGGGAGATAAGCGGGGGAAATGGTGGATAGAATGGATTGCCAGAGAGATCAAAAAATGATATGAAAATGACTTTGCTATTGATTATCTGTAACAATATAAAAATATGATAATATAGAAATATCACTATAGCATGGTGGGTAAAGTAGTGGAGTGGAAAGGAGGTCAGATCTTGAAGTGTTGGTCTCGACGTTGTGCATAGCATATATAGCCCTTGCCCTTATTTTTCAAACTTGGCCGAATCTCGAGTGATTTTCATCACATTTTGCAATTCTTGCTCATTTTTTGCTGCGGGGGAGGTGGGGGCGGGGGCGGGGTAGTTAGCTATCTACAGTGTTCCACGTGGGTCCAGGCCGATTAAAGATCCTGACCATAAATAGCTACATACACATATTACGCCAGACACGCGACAGCATTCGAAAATCGACTTTCCTATTTAAATAAATTCTGGGTGGAAATATCGGCGATAAGGGGGTGCATGGTTGTTATCAGCTACAGTAGCGAGGTCTCCCGTCCCGGTGTCAGAAGCTGTGAGACGCGCTCGACGAGCCATTGACATTGCTATCCAAATCCATGCGTCTGTCCATGTTCTAGTTTTACTGTCGGCGTGCTGTGATTTTATAATGTTGAGTTTGCAATTCTTTTAGTTTGCTGCTAAATGAAAATTATCGGTTTGACTGAATTTACTGCAGTACACTGGCGTCCGGCAGAAGTTCTTCGATTGAGAGCAACAACTTTTCGAAAAGATTCTAACATAGTTCATTTTGTTTTGAGACTATTTCTGCGCTGGCAAGCGCCTGATATGAGTAATGTCAGCAACGGATCACATGCCATCTCCAATGATTTCATGATTCCAGACAAGTTTGTCTGCCGCAGGTCATGAGTGTCGTGTGGCAAATTCAGATCGTTCACATTCTTAAAGCACCAGCGAGATCGATCTCTTACAACACTGCATGGCTAGTTGGATCGCTGAAATGGCTGACTGATTCTAGATAAAAAAGTTTGGGAAGATGTCATGCATGTTAACATCCTCAAAGTATATGGAACTGTTGCGACGATGAGCCTGAGTCCTGAAAGTGTGAGAGCAGTAAAGCTCATTGGTGGTGAGTGTCTAAGGCTGTTGGTTGACCAATCTGTACTGTGTGTGAGGAGGCCACTTACTCAAGACCTTCAGGTACAGAGGTTAGTATAGTGTGCTATGACAAGATAAGCCTGCATAGTAGACCCCTTTAGAAATTAAATTGAACCATTGTGCAGATAGTTTGGCATGTAATGCGGCCGTTTTAGCTCATAAAGAACGGATCTGACTTGTAAAACGTATTGATAATCCCGGATGTGAGATGAGAGAAGAGGCTAGAATGTCAGTTCTGTATAAGTTAGATAACCAAAAACAATCATCTCTATTGCATTTGACCACACAAAAAAGCAGTCCTTATTTTGTTTGAGCCCATAGCATTGATCATGTGTAATTGTCCATTTTCAACGTCGGTTTATTGCGCTGTTGCTGATCGTATCTCGAATTGCATTGGGAGAAGCGACCCATCTCGGCGATATGATTGACGCCCATATATAAACTCTACTTGCTCGCGACCAACCACATTCTATCCGCCACCGTCAACGATTCCAATTCAACCTCTCCAATCTATCGTTTTTTTTACAAAACGTTCATTTATCGGACGTGCAGAGCATTTTTACACCACGTTTCTATCAATTACTTCAACTCGCTTTTTTGCGTTCCTTATCTCCATCATCCTCGCTGTCGTGATGTCGTCATCGCTGTTCCAGACACTACTCCGCGGAATTCGGGGAACCCCCATAGTTCCGGTCGCCACCGCCGGCTCTGGTGCCGTTGGTCCCATTTCACCCACGATGACGGTGCCAGAAGGCGCTGAGGTTGCTACTGTTGCTGCTGGGTATGTCGTTTCTCTGAAGTGTATATGATATTTTAAAACTAACATGAAGTAGATGCTTCTGGGGTAAGCTGATTCGAAAGTCAGACTGAATCTATGGAGTACTGATAATACGAAGGTGTCGAGCATATTTACAGAAAGTACTACGGTGACGGCAAGGGTCTTCTTGACTGCCGTGTTGGCTACTGCGGTGGCACGACCTCGAGTCCCTCATACAAGGATGTCTGCACAGACACAACCGGCCGTACGTCGTTCGAACATTACCGAGTACTAAGAAGTTGACAATGAACTTATTGTAGATGCCGAGGCATTGCAGATTGTGTTTGATCCCAAGATTGTTTCTTACGAGACGCTGATCGATTTTTTCTTCAAAATCCACGACCCTACGACTCTAAACCGCCAGGGAAACGACATGGGCACACAGTACCGGTCTGCCGTGTTTTACCATTCTCCTGAGCAGAAAGAAACTGCAGAGGCCGTCAAGGCAAAGTTGCAGAAGGAGTTTTACGTGAATATGCCGATCCGGACTGAAATTGTTGAGATTGATAAGTGGTGGGACGCAGAAACGTATCATCAGCTTTATCTTCACAAGAATCCTTACGGGTATGTTGCGATCTCAAAATGTTTTTGAGCAAGATATTCATGAGACTTTTCTAACACGTTTTAGATACCAATGCCCGACTCATTTCCTTCGCACCACCCCCATGAACAGATAAGCGCAGCAACGGAATCAAGTATATTTCTCTGTACAAGTAATTTATGAAAAATCAAGTTTGGATAACTATATGTCACTCCTTGATTCAATTTCCTGCGTAGATTGTGAATAGCCGTAAGCGGAAACGCTTGTGCGATGTAACACGATTGACTCCTTAATCTTCGGAAGCCCCTTTTGCAATATGGCGGGCTACAAAAGGGGCGCAGTTCGCCGTGATACACTCTTCCTGTCTTTTTCCAACTGCGCACACAACTCTATGCCATAACGCGGAGCCTAGCTGGCTCCAAACGTTTCCAACACATGCATCCACCGATGATGACCTAGTGTCGGTAAGTCATCTTTGACTGGTACATGTTAAGTGTTTACTAACTCAGTCCCCATATAAAGGCATTTGATAGGACTTTGATAGTTCTTACAACCACAAATTGATCATTGTTGTATAAATATGCCTAGCATATAGTCTCGTGGAGTTTATTAGTTGGAAACACCGAATGCTGTTTCATATTGGTTCGGCGGCTTTGATAGGGCTTTGATATTGCCCTCGGCCGTCGCGTTGGTCTTGTATCGCCGGACGCTGTCGAGATTTACTATGCAACACTCCATGGACCAGTGGATGATAGAGTCTTTAAGCTGAAAAAGGCGCTATATGGGCTTAAACAGGCTGCAAGATCATGGTCTGATAAACTCCAAAGAGAGCTGGAATTGATGGGGTTTAAGAGATGTGCGATGAATGCTTCAGTTTACGTGAAGTGGCTCTGAAATGAATTAGTTGTAATGTTCGTGTATGTCGACGACATTTTGATTGGTGGTGACGATGAAGGAATGGTCGAGGAAGTTATCGGACAATTCAATTCTCGCCATGGATCCCAATCCCTCGGCGACGTCCGATTCTGAATCGGACGACAATTCTTCTGTCGCTAGTTCAATAATTGATTAGTTGCACGCTTATACTGGACCTGCTGCCTTTGCCACGCGTCCTTTTCTTCCTGTAGCGCTCGTGGGATTGCGTCTTACCCCGCTACTTATCATGCTCTGCTGGATACTGGCGCGGCACTGTCTGCGATTGGCGACACCTTCGTCACCGCTCATCGCCTTACGCGTATCCAGATCGCTTCTCACCACCATACCCCCGCGGCCTTTCAGCGCGCCATGCATCGTGTTCATTATAACAAATAAAAAAGCTTTGAAATTAGCCTAACACTGTAGAATGAGTCAAGTAGCGTGTAGTTGTTGCAATTTAGCGTACGTATTTGTGACACTTTGTGGTGACGTAAGAATATGCTGTCGCGCTATCCCCTTTCCACTTCATTTCAACTCGCCATCAGCATCTGAGACTGTCAATCTGGGTATATAACAGATGGTAAGAATTACAAAACTCACGACTGGTATGAGAAACATAACGCATAAATGATGAAGCTTCGATCGTGTACGTCCTGGAGCCGCGGGTCATCGAGATATGTAGACTTCACCCTAACCACGGATCACAATGTGAGGCTTCTCAAAATAATTTTTAGGGAGACCGGAAACATCGTCGATCCAGGATCTTTTCACTCCGCACGAGATCGTCGCGATAATCACTTGCCCTAGTGTACCTTTCGCAATGTCTGAATCTACCGCTCCAGAAGTTGCGGCCGCTACCGAGCAGGTTGCCGCGATCACCATTACTGACGCCGCTCCCGCCGCTCCCGCTGCTGCACCTGCTGCACCTGCTGCTGCTGCTGCACCTGCGCCTGCGTCTGAGAAGCCGGCCAAGGGAAAGAAAGGCGGGAAGGGTGGTAATGAAGGAGGCAAAGGCGGCAAAGGTGGAAAAGGTGGAAAAAGCAGCAGTGGACCGAACTACAACATTGACCTCAAGAACGCAGAGGACGGTAAGGTCGTTACTCGATTTCCTCCCGAGCCTAGTGGATATCTCCATATTGGACACGCGAAGGCAGCACTGCTTAATCAGTACTTTGCTCAGGTGTATCATGGAAAACTGATTATCCGATTTGATGATACCAACCCGAGTAAGGAGAATGTATGTATCAACTGGTAACTGACTGGTGAACGATTAGGCGATCTAACTTCTTATGTAGGTCGAGTTCCAGGATTCGATTCTCGAAGATCTTGAGCTCATGGGCATCAAGGGTGACGTTGTTTCGTACACTTCTGACTATCTTGACAAGATCTATGATTACTGCATTCAGATCATCAAGGATGGCAAAGCGTACGCTGATGATACTCCCGTCGAGCAGATGCGTTACGAGCGTACCGAGGGTATTGCGAGCGCGCGTCGCGAGCGCACTGTTGAGGAGAACTTGAAGATCTTTCAGGAGATGACTGAAGGTACCGAGGAAGGTCTGAAGAACTGCATTCGTGCAAAGATTTCGGTCACTGCGCCGAACAAAGCTCTTCGTGATCCTGTCATCTACAGATGCAACCTCACGCCACATCACCGTACCGGCACGAAATGGAAGTTGTATCCGACGTATGATTTTGCGTGTCCAATTGTTGACGCACTTGAGGGTGTCACTCATGCGCTCCGTACTACTGAGTACAGAGATCGGAATGATCAGTACCAGTGGATGCTCAAGGCTGTTGGTCTTCGCAAGGTTTACGTGTGGGAATTTAGCAGAATCAACTTCGTTCGCACACTGCTTAGTAAACGTAAGCTGCAATGGTTTGTGGACCAGAAGCTTGTCACCGGATGGGATGACCCGCGATTCCCCACTGTCCGGGGTATCCGTCGTCGTGGTATGACGATTGAGGGTCTGAAGCAGTTCATTCTCGCGCAGGGACCTTCGAAGAACATTCTTAACCTTGACTGGAGTTTGATCTGGGCCACGAACAAGAAGGTCATTGATCCTATTGCTCCCCGGTTTGTCGCTGTTGTCAAGAAGGATGCTGTCAAGATTACAATTGAGGGTGGCCCTGCGACGCCTTACAAGGAGGAAAAGCCCAAACATAAGAAGAACCCTGCTGTTGGTACCAAGCAGGTTATTTACAGCTCTGAGATCTACGTTGACCAGGAGGATGCGCAGACTTTCAAGGATGATGAGGAGCTTACGTTGATGGATTGGGGTAACGCTATTCTCAAGAAGATCACCAAGGACGAGAACGGTGTTGTGACCAGCATCGACGCAGTTCTCAACCTCGAGGGTGATTTCCGCAAGACCGAAAAGAAGATCACTTGGCTTGCTGCTACTGACGACGTGACTCCGATTGATCTTGTTGACTTTGACTACCTGATCACCAAGGATAAGATTGGTGATGAGGACAACGTTGCTGACTTTGTTAACCACGACACTGTGTTCCACACTCCTGCTATTGCAGACTTGAACGTTCGTGAGCTTAAGAAGGATGATATCATTCAGTTCGAGCGTAAGGGTTACTTCCGATGCGACAAGGCGTTCGAGGAGGGTTCCCCTGCTGTGTTCTTCTCGATTCCGGACGGAAAGGTCGTTCAGCGTTACGGTGCGAAGAAGTAGAGTTTGTTTTCCATCTTTTTACTTTGAGACGTGTACAGTTGCGAAAGAACTATAGAATGAAGAACTTTTAACTAGTCAAACCATTATTGTAAATGGAAAAAAATAACTATTATATCTGTTGATGCATTAAAACTGTGCTAGGTATATGTACTGTACGCTTCGTAGTTATCGACAAAGATAACCATATGCTTCATCCCACCAATCTCAACAACTATGTACCATTTCTGCCGCAGAAACCTGTCCTGTTCGCCAAAAACAAAAAACAAAAAAACTCAAACACTAAATCCGATCCTCTCTCTCATTTACAAATATATACTGTACTAGCAATCCAAATCATCTCACGTTTTGAAGCTTAGCTTGCTGCGCTAATCGTTCCTTCCTCAGTGCTTTCTTGCGTTCCCGCTCCATTTGTTTCTTGTCCCGCCGTTCCCTCCTTGATGCAAGTTCGCTCGCGTTCTCTAAATCTATCCGACTTGCTTCTGCAAAATAAATAGCAACTCTATTTGGATCACTGCAAGCCTTTGCAAGAGCTTTGCGATATACGCCCATTGTAAGTGACGTAAAAGATTTCACTCCGCGCCTGGCTGCCTCCATTTTTAACGTGTCCGTAATCTCCATGCGTCTTTCTTCAAGTTGTGTGATCGCTTCACTCAGAAAGAGAGAGTAATGTGATGGTATTGAATTCCGTGGGACCGCACGCATTCCGCGAAGACAAAGCTCAAAGTCGATCTCGTTCGCTAATTGAAGTTTTGGTAAAAACGCTTCTGATAACGGGGTACTTATATTGAAATCCAGAATCTTGCTCCAATATGAGCAAAGTGAAACTAAGCAAGTCGAAGTCATTACATTGTAAAACCGCTGTGTAGCTTCGTTACCATCGGAATCAATTTTTCTGAGTGACGCGATCCCGGCGAGTAAGAGTGAAGCAGCCAGCGAATCACAGAGTATAGCGTTTTTCTTCCGTTCCGCGCGATCAAGCAAGCCAACCAGATTTGCAACCTCAGTAACCAATGGGAAGCTCTTTGCCATCTCATACATGAATACGCGGCCGCGCAGCAGCTCACGAATCGCTAATGGTCCCAAATGATGCGTTATTGCCGGACTAAGCTGTCGAAACATTAGATCTGCTTCGCAGTAAAACCCTTTGATTGTAAGTGTATTAATCAATCGTGCACTCGTCTTGTCGGATAACACAAATATCTTGGAATCGTAAAGGCGGATAAGTTCTTGATGAAGTGCTTTGACGTCTGCGTGACTTGACACTAAGCTCAGTTGTGATAATATCCGTCTGTGTGCTTCTTCAGCTGTTTCCGGTTGCTGATGCAGTGTGTTTTTTCTGTCCTTTATCCGCGCCCGCTCCGTACTGTCGTCTGCGTACAACTCTTTCTTAACCTCATCTTTACCGCTCCAACTTTGCAACTTCCGACCGTCCTCCAAGCTAACCTCGTCCTTCGTGTTCCAACTTTGCGACTTCGGAACGTCCTCGAAGAATTCTTCACGTCGAAAAGCAGATGCAACACCACTATGAGCCTCAGCACGCACCCGGGTCGTAGATGACATAAACGCGCGCCTTGAGACGATTGCGTCGACACGACCCGCGCTTCGCGGCGCTAGTACGGCGCCAATTGGCGTACATCGCAACC
Source organism: Myxozyma udenii (assembly GCA_030705025.1). NCBI lineage: Eukaryota > Fungi > Ascomycota > Lipomycetes > Lipomycetales > Lipomycetaceae > Myxozyma > Myxozyma udenii. Next base: position 68,573 of record JANIWG010000027.1, read on the forward strand.
AAGAATGCCGGGGCAACATGAAAACGGCGACAAACTTAAACGTCCTCGACAACGACTCGCGAGTGCATCTTCTGATCGCAAATTTAGTTGATGATGAAAAGGTGTGGTACTGTAATGACGATGAGCGGCAGATCGCGATTGCCATATGATTGTGGTTCAGCTCGTGGGGATCAGAGTAATCGTGACGTGACGTGACTTTTCTGTATAAATTTTCAAGCCGCACAACTTCACGATAATTCAAAGCTGGCGGACAATAGCAACTCCGTCGGAGATGAGATCTTCCCTTCTCACCATTACGAACATTACGCACTCAACGGAATAGTTTGAAGTCAAAGTTATGTACAATTGGCACTTCTAAATACAAAAAAAGAAAAAACACGCTCAATTTGTACATGCCATCGTGTCAGAGATATTAAACGATCGTATCTGACCCCTCCGGCTCCGCCGCACTCTCTCCGCTTCTCTGACCAATTCTCCGCCGTCTCCACCACATATCATCCCACTTTTACTTTGTCGCCAAAAAAGCCTGTGACTCCTGCTTGCGTTTTTCCCACTCCTGGGCCAAAGTAGATCGCTGGAACCGACCGCCCTCTCTCTTCTGCTCATTGTTTGCCGGGCTCCGAGAAGTTTGGCGCTCGAGCTTTTTCTTTAGTTTCTTCTCCTCGCGCTCAGCGCGCTCTTTCCGCAGCTTCGCGAGCTCTTCGCGGCGAGCAGCGTACTTGATATACTCATACTTCACGAGTGCAAGGCCAGAGTAGAACTTTGACCGCCAGTCCAAATCGGTGGTGGCCTTGACAAGAGCAGGTTCGTATGTCTCGATAGTGACATCTGAGAAAGTAGACTTATTCTGCTTTGCGGCTTCGGCATCGAGAAACTCGGAAATTTTAAGACGCAGTTCCGAAAGCTTTGGGATCGCTTCCTGCGCAAACACGAAGAGATCTTCCGGTACGTAGTCTGTTGACTTTATGTTCTCAAGACCTTTGAGTAAGAGAACGTAGTCGATGTTGTTGATGCGCTGAAGCTCAACAAGATCGGAAGTTTCCATCGGCTGGGTCAAATCTTTTCCAGGCAGATTGTCCCACTGCGCCTGGAGAGCTTTCAACACCGCGGTCTTGAGCACCTGCATTTCGTAATGGACGCCCTTAGCCTGCTGATTCCGCTCAACAGTGTATTTTTCCAGCGCAGCCAAACCTCCGAGGATGACACCAGCCATAGAGGGATCTCTAGCAATGACAGTTTTAAGACCACCGCAGCGGGAAATCTGCTTGCGAAGTGCACTTATTTCCGGTGCAATTGGAGTCTTCGCGGCGTCGTAGAAAAGCGCACGGGCACGAAGTAATTCGCGAGTCGCAAGGGCTTTGACCTCCAATCCGCTTTCTTTTTCCTTTACTTTGAAAAGCAGATATGCGTCATTGTAAAATCCCTTCATCGTGAGCACCCGAATGATCTGCGCACTCTTCGCGTCAGAAGATGACCAGAGATTTTGTTTGTGTAGCCGAAGAAGCTCGCTGCAAAACACGCGGGCATGGTCGAACGTCTCGACCGCACGAAGCATGGCGGTGATGCTCACTGATGACGGCTTCTTTGCCTTTGCCTTTTTGGAGCCGGAAAGCTTTGTACTTTTCTTCTTGGTACTGCGGGAATCGGTTTTCTTGCTCGCGCTGTTACGCAATAACGCTTCCTGTCTCTCTTGCTGCGAATCCGACATTTGAAGATTAACCCCCGAAGCTTCCGACTCGTCGCCAATCTTGCGCTTTGTGGTCCATTCCCGGACCCTGCTGAGGCTTTGTGCGAACGCACTGCCGTCGTCTATGGTTTCTAGCTTTTTGGCCGCCGTGGTCGAGGCGAAGCGGCGGGACGCGATGACCGCGGCGGCTGTGGCGGCAACCGCAGTGCGTCGCTGCGTCGCGACGGCCGCGCGCATTGCCTGCGGTGCAAGTCGATTGAGCAGACTCGACATTGCTTGCTGGTGCAGGTCGTGGAGATGGAGGAAGTGGTGGTGGTGGAGGTGGTTTGCGGAGCTTTCGTGAGCTTTGTGTTCGAAATCCCGATTTTTTTCATTTGCCGGGACCGAGTTTACGAGGCGAGCCGGGAGTTGCTCCAGGTGTTACCCGCCCGGCGTCGCGTAGCACGCGCGTAGACCGTGAGCAGTCATGGGTGTTTGCGTACCGCGCACTGTCGCGTTTCACACCCGCTGTGTGAGCCCCAGAAGTACGCGCGAGGGGCCCCTTAAAGAGCTGCAGCAAAATAAAGACCAGCCCGGACGTGAATCCAAACGCGTAATTTGAGGTCGCGCTTCCTCTCAAACTTCCCCTTTCGCCTCATTCTCCACCGTCCAGTTTGTTTACGTGTTCACGTTTGCTTTTTTTTTTTTTTCATAGCTGTGTGCTTTTACGTTTCTCACAACTGATCCAAAAATGAATTCTCTGTTATCCGTCGGAATCTCAAGTCTGCCAGACCAGCGGTACGTGGCATCCTGCTGTTACCACACAAATCTGTACTCATTCTTATAACAGGCGCAAGATCGTGTCCAAGAAGGGCGCAAACTACACAATTATGGTGTGTGGTGAGTCCGGACTAGGTATGCATTCAATTTTTCTAAGATTCGCCTTTTGACTGCTCGCTGACATCGCATTCGCAAGGAAAAACCACGTTCATCAACACGCTCTTCTCAACTGGCATCAAAGGCCACGCTGATCCGCGTCGTCGGCACGCAAAACAGACGGCTAAGACCGTCGAGATTGAAATCACTCGCGCAGAACTTGAAGAGCGGGACTTCAAAGTCCGTTTGACTGTCATCGACACTCCTGGGTTCGGCGACTACGTCAACAACAGAGACGCGTGGTCCCCGATCGTGGAGTTTCTTGACGACCAGTATGAGAGTTACATGGTGCAGGAGCAGCAGCCTTCGCGTCAGGAGAAGATTGACTCGCGTGTTCACGTGTGCTTGTACTTCATCAGACCGACGGGCCATGCGCTCAAACCGCTTGATGTCGAGGCCATGAAGCAGATTTCCAAACGCGTCAACCTTGTTCCTGTGATTGCCAAGGCCGACACGCTGTCGCCGTCTGAACTTATCAAGTTTAAGGAGCGTGTTCGTGAAGTTATCACCGTGCAGGGAATTAAAGTGTACAGCCCACCTGTGGACGATGAGGATGTGCAGTTAAGCGAGGAGGCGCGGGATCTGTTCCAACTTATGCCATACGCAGTCATTGGTTCAGAGACAGACGTGCAAACCACGGACGGGCGTGTTGTCAAAGGTCGGCAGTACATATGGGGTGTTGCAGAAGTTGAGAATGACGCGCATTGTGATTTCAGAAAACTTCGCCAACTCCTGATCCGGTCTCACATGCTCGATCTTATCTCCTCAACTGATGAGCAGCACTACGAGTCGTACCGTGCCCAGCAGATGGAGACTCGTAAGTTTGGAGAGGCACGGCCTCGGAAACTTGATAACCCGAAGTTTAAAGAGGAGGAAGAGGCACTCAAGAAGCGGTTTACTGAGCAGGTGAAGAACGAGGAACGTCGGTTTAGACAGTGGGAGCAGCGGCTGATTGCTGAGCGTGACCGGCTGAACAAGGATCTTGAGAATCTGCATGATAATATTCGTGCGACTCAGGATAGACTTGACGCGGTTACTACTGGTCGGAAGCGTTAAGTTTTTTTATATGTGATTTGTGTGTCTGTGCTTTTAAATGTTTTTGTTTTTTTTTTCTTTGTTTCATAAGATATTCGCGTGCGTGTTTTTTTTTTTTTTTTTTGTGTTTAGTAACTGAGCAGCGGAGTGTATCTTTACCTTGATATTTCTTACAGACAATGGAATTTATGATGAACTTGAATGAAAAGTGTGCATTTTATATATATACATGAAGAGTCAAGCGATCAAACAAATCCCTTGCGCGCTGTAAAGAAGTTAGCAACAATAACAATCTAGCATTGAGGGGAAAACACTTACATCCTGTGAAAAAGAACTGGACGATAGCCACTTGGACGACGGACATGGTGACGATCGCAAGCACCTCGACGAACGAGAACCAAAAAATACGACGTTCGGTGGACTTGACGGTACTGAAGTTTCGGTTCTCACGGGTGCGGAAGTATCTCTGCGTCCGGGAAACCGAGGTGAGTTTTCCGGAAATCGAGTGCACAGAGTTCTCAATCATCGATGTCTCCTGCTCGGCTGAATTTCCACCAGCCTGTTTGATGGGAAGTTCGGCGCGATCTTCGTTCTCGACCGTGATTTCGAAATCAACAAGTTTCTCTGCAAACGTGGACATTTCGTTCAAAAAGCAAAATCGGTACTCTCCAATCTCGTTCGCGGTAAACACAAAGTCAGCCTGTCGCTCCTTCTCGCCGTCGACAATCACTTTCTGACTCGGACTGGTAACCGAGTAGTCGATATCAAACGCGCCTCCAGTTTGCACCTTGTAGTCTTCGTCAGCACACCCATCACATCAAATCGTCAATCAGCAAGAACATACGGCAAAATAGAACGCAACTTTCACGCCAGTTTGCTTCACATCCGCGAAAAAACACGCGCGTTCGTTCGCAGCAACGCTGTACGTGAGCGCGGTAGCGGACACGTAAGACGCGAGGAGCACGAGCGCAGTGATTAGTCGTTGCAGCATTGTTATTTTGTATCAGTCACGCTGTTATTCTGCTTCACAGATACTGTCTGCCACACACGGAAATCCTTCCTGATGCTGTGTTGAATAACGCAAACTGACGCGCCGGGGGACGAGGGGCTGAGAATGTGTTGTATGTATATGTGTCGACTCGCGAAAGACGCGTGAAGCGCGTCGCGCCGGCGCAGAGTACGCGGGCCTCGTGTACGCTTACAGATATGGCTCGAACAGGGAAATGACGTGCTGATGCAGATTGGATCGAATGCTTATAAATTGCAGCGCTGGAGAGCAGCAGCCGCCACGGCAACGCTTTGCAGTCTCAAAAAACTGGAGTTTTTTTGGGGCAATTGAATGGGTTTCAGTAAATTGTTGCTGTAGTTTTGCTGCGTCGTGCAAAAAGAGCGATCGAGGCGCGGGTGCTGCCGTGTAAATAAATAGTCAACTGCGCTTCGACGCGCCGAAGCTCCGACATCTTCCAACTATATATACGCCTCATACAAAAGCCCCCCACCTTCGCCGCTCCGCTTCCTATCTCCTCCGCTTCCCTTCCTCTCCTCCCCACTCCAGCACCCCTCTTCCTCCCCTCCAACTCCCTCAATTACTTCTCACGTCTGAAATGTCGCTCAAGACTCTCGTTCCCAAGAAGCCTATCAAGCTTTACTGCTCCAACATGTACGTGGCGACCCGCACGTTTCCTTTTTTTCCGCCTGTTCTACGCCGAGAACTGAACTGACTTTCCGACCAGCTGCCCCTGGGCCGCCCGCACCTGGATCGCCCTCACCCAGGCGAATGTCGAGTACGAGTACATCGAGATCGACCTCCAGAACAAGCCTGATTGGTTCCTCCGCGACGTCAACCCCGGCGGCAAAGTCCCTACTCTCAAGTACGGCGATGAGTACCTTATCGAGTCTGCTGTCACCACCGAGGTTTGTAATTCTTGATACCATTATCACCTCGCAGCTTGGTCAAATGCTTACACAAGCCCAGTTCATTGCGGACCTTTTCCCCGAGGCAAAGCTTTACCCCGAGGATGCGTTCGTCCGCGCTCAGGGCCGTCTCATGACCGATCGTTTCATGGAGTTCGTTTTCCCCATCTTCGGCAAGACCGTTTACCAAGGTGATCACTCTGCCATTGCCGGACTTCCGGAGGCCATTGGCAAGTTCCTTCCTTACCTCAAGGATCCCTCTCCTTTCTTCGCGGGCTCTGCTGTCCCTACTCTTTTCGAGATCCAGATCGTTCCCTTCATCTGCCGTCTTTACATGTTCCTCGAGTACGAGAAGTCCCTTGAGTCGTCTTACACCACTCTTACCACCGACCCCGCTTTGGCTCCTTTCCACACTTGGTCCCAGGCTCTCATGGCTTCGCCCGGTGTCAAGGCTACTTTCGACAAGACTCTTAACCTGAACCACCTTCTTGCCCGCATTGCTGCTCGCAAGTAAAATTGCGCGTATAAGCAAGCATGTAACTTTAACTAATGAATTATATATGCAATGTGTTCAATCATTAATCTTTACTTCTTCATCCATTACACCGGTGTCGTTCACTCATTTCTATGGTGAATGCGCAGGAACATGAGCACCCGTTGCCCCCGCCCTTGCCAACCCCGCCGTGACTTTTTGTTCTACAATTTGTTAGCCTTGCACATCCCATACCGCGCAACTCTGCTCATGCATGCGTGCATGTACTCACCTTCATTCCATTGTAAACACGCCGCGATAAGCTGCAGCACTTCAAATCTCTTGGTATCGCTTCTCGGCAGCGTGAGAAACGAAAGCAACAAATTTGTGATAAGTTGCCGATCGACAGTTTCTTCTGGCCCACCTTTTTTCAGCAATCGTAGTGCTTTGGTAAGATGTTCATTCAAAATCACAGCTATTTTCTGTTAGTTTTGTATCGATGATGTGGAGCAAAACACGTAACGTACCTTCGTGACGAAGCTTGCCAATCAACAGAGCTTTCTCTTTAACCTCTTTTTCAAACGGCTTCATCCTTTCTAAATCTGCAAGCGCGTCCGCAAGTTCAGCCTTGACAGTTTCGACTTTTTCCGCGAGCGCCGATTTTTCCTCTGCAAGTCCATCAATCTGAGCCTGCATTTTTTCCACAACATCGTGCAACTCTGTCTCTCGCTCAACCTGCATAACTTGAAGCGCTTGGTGAAGTCCTTCAATCTTACTCAGATTCTCCTCGTTCACTTTTTCAAGAATCGAGTGCTGCGACCCTTGATTCCGCATCTGCTCTTCAATCTCCGCAACGCGTTCAACAGCTCCTATCCGCATCGTCTTCTCCTCCGTCGCAATAAGCTTCCAATCATCCGCCGTGCGCTCACTCTCCTCCACTTTTGCAACAAGATTCTTCTCCCGCTCTGTAAATCCCGCCCGTTCCTTCGCCCACGCATCCTGCATACTCAAACTCGACTGTCTTAGCGCCCCCAGTTCTTTTGAAAGCTTATCACTTTCCTGTGATGCCTCGACAAGTTCACTTTTCAACGTCGCGACAGCTTCACTAAGCGCTTTATTCTGCTGCTCAAGATTCTCAATCGTACTCCGTTGTCGACTTATCTCCTCATTATCACTCTTCAGTCGATCTCCAAGCGTCGTTCGAATATGCGATACTTTCCCAAGCAAACTTTTGTATTGCCCTTCAATATCCCCGCGTTCCTTCTCGGTCTTTGCAAGCTTCTCTTTCGTCTCTTGAAGTTCAGCGTCGTGCTTCTCTTGTATCAACTTAAGCTCAGCTTCATGCTTAGCCTTAAGCTCTTCCACCTCCCCATTCTCCTGCTTTGACGAAACAGCAGCAGCAGCCGCGTCCTCAGCCTCCTTCACCTTCCGCAACAACTCTGTCTTTTCAATTTCCAAGCTCTCACGCATCTCTTTCTCCTGCGTACTTTCCTTCTCCTTATTCACAAGTTGTTCCAAAACCTCTTCTTTCTCCTTCCTCAACGATTCAAGAGCACGATCCTTTTCCTTTTGCGCCTCAACACCTTCGGAAATAACACCCTCCGTATCCTTTAACCGTTTCGAAACTTCTTCGTTCTCCCTCCGTAACGCAGAAATCAGATCTTCATACTCTGCAATCTTTCGCGTCAACTCCCCGTTCACCTCTGTAGTATTTGTTCCGTTAACACCATCACCCTCACCATCTTCCCCGTCTTCCCCATCCTCCTCATCTTCCTCTTCTCCGTTCTCAACCTTCTCACCGTCAACTGCATCAGCATCAGCATCTGCAACAGTGGCAGCAGCAGTGGCAGCAGCAGCAGCAGCAGCAGCAGCCTTCTTCTTCGCAGCAGATTTCTTTTTCTTCTTTTTCCCCTTCTTCGTCGCGTCTCCGTTAACTTCTCCTCCCACTCCGCCAGCAGCAGCGTCAATCCCTCCCGTCGCCGCCACCGTAGCCGGACTCTCCCGTGTATCTGATAGTTTCTCGCTCATTTACCCAGAGTCGTGGTGGTAACTGTGGTGACGATGTGTGAGATATGATATGTATACGTATGGAGGTTACAGCGCGTCCATTTACCCACCCCACTGACGCGCATAAAAAATCGTCGACGTGTAAAAGCAATCTCCCGCTGAATCGTTCACTTCTTTTCTGTCTTTGCAAACAAAAACAAAGCTCCGTCTTTTTAACCGTTACGCGTTAACGTTGCTGCTTGTTTTTCGCTACACCGTGATCTGGCGATGATACGTACGTCTGAAGAACCTCGGTATACTCGCCAAAGTTCAGGCGCCGCGCCAGGCACGATTTTTCAGCTTCAGCCGCTCGATCTCCCACCACCACCACCACCACTTCACTTACTACAACTTCCAAAAACTGAAATCAAATCAATTTATTACAAATGGCACACAAAAAGTGACCTTAAAAAATGTAAATACATATACCTCTGATACCCCATTCCACCAGCGAAGCGATCCGTCGTGCATATATATATATAATAATAATAACCCGAATTCAAAGGACAAACACGGATCGAATCATCAATCATCGCCACCTTCCATTTCGACTCTCAATTCATGGCACAGATCAAAACACTCTGCAAGTAACGCGTTCAACAATCCCTGGCCTTCTGGAATCGAATCTCCAATCATGAATTTTCCATCAACTCGAAGATTATCTATCGACGCCAATTTCATCTGATATGGGTATAAATCGCGAGGCGATGACAGTCCACCCATCCGCTTTACCTCAAGCAAACACCGACGAACAGTGCTCAGTTGATTTTGAATCGGCATCAGTGCTTCGGAGACAGGCTCACTGGATACCAAAAGACGGTAAATCAGCGCGTAGCACCGTCGAAGCAAGTACAAAAGCACGACTTGACCCTCGGGTGCATTTCCCTCTGAATCCAAAAACGCACCGTTGACACGCATATCATCAATCTGCTGTAGTTTTTGCTGGTAGTTATACAGATCCGTCTCACGCAACGTCCATCGGTGCGTAAGCATCATGTTTTCAAGCTGATTCTTCATCTCAGTCAGCTTATCGTACAGTTTTTTCAAACTCGGCGCAACGAGATCATCTCGTGCAAAGAAATCGTTCAGCAAATTGTGGCATTCCTCAAGTAACGTGTTCAGCACGCTCTGGCCTTCAGGAATGTTTCCGTCGGGAGAAAGAAAATGATCATCAACTCGCGTAGCATCAATCGCTCGTAACTCCTCCTGCAATCCTTTCAACTCGGGAATGTTCAGCTTTGGCTTTGAGCCAACAGCAACAATCTTTCGTCGCAGGCTAACCAGCTTTTGTAGCGTTTCGGTGAGCCTTGTGATGTTAGCCGACGTCCTTGAACTAAAGCAATCACACTTACTCAGGTGATACATGAGCCAGTGAATTTTCCAGACTCTTGAGCTGCGTTTCTGTTTTCATTAACCACTCAGCTCTCACACGTCAAGAGAAAAGAGACGTACCACAGACGCTGTACTTTGTTCTAACAAGCTGGATAATCTCAGGCGACTCGGTACTCTCATCGCGCTCGATGATATTGTTGATATCGTTCAATCGGTCTTCGATCGGCTTCAAATCGCTCTGTGAGTACACTTGGCTCTCACTCAAGTGATCAAGCAGTCGCTGTGGAATGTTAGTTGCGATGTTATCGAAAGAAAGGAGAGAAACGTACCTTGACGGTTGTCAAAGACGCGTACGTCGCTGGCGCTGTTCGTGTAAGACCGACGGTAAGGAAAGAGAGTGAGAGGAGTTGAAACACATCATCGAGCACGACGTCGACTGATAATACACTCTTCGTTAGTCATATTCTGTCCCTCTACCCCGCAAACAACATACGTCTGTTCTGCTCGTCATGAAGCCGTGGATCCTCTCGGATCTTATTGATCTTGCGCACTTCATCAATCAAACGCTCGTAGATCGGGCTGATATCGTTCGACTTGAGGTACCTTTATGCATCTGGTCAGTCTACCAGTTTCCCTCCTCGCACCACCACCACCACGGGATATTAAGAGAACTCACGTTGTTCGATCCTGCTTCAATGTCGTCAATTTATTACGCAGCGCAATCACATTCTGCAGAATAGCCTGCTCATTAGGCGGCACTGTTGTGGTGGAGGACATTTGCTCTTTCTGTGGACCGTACGTATTGTGCGGGTCGTGGTCGGACGTGTGGTCGGTCGGGTTTGTCGGCGTTGGAAGAAACGGCGCGCTGGACGGATAAACGAGATGGAATTACGCGGTGAATTCTGTCGCAATGATCCCTAACTGTATCGCAAAATCAAATAAAATCCCAGCACACTTTCCGCGATATTCTTAACCGGCAACAAAGCAAAAACAAGAAGAAAACAAGCCGAGGTCGAAGGTGAAGGTGAGTCGGTTCGTCAGTCGATGGCTTTAGCTCAAGCCACATGCATTAAATGCGCGACACGCGCCGCGATGGATGCGTGAGAAAGTGTCAGCAGAGCGGAGAAAAGGCGTTCGTGGCCATCGATCGCATCACGACTGTTCAAGAAAGTCCGGGTTGGATTTCGACGAAGAAGAGAAACTATATACGTTCGACTAACAGTAACAGACAAACAAGACGCGTGCGCGGTATACACGCGAAAAGCAGTAAAGAACTAAGGTACACAAATCAACGAGAACACAGGAGAGGAAAAAAGGAAAGAAAAAATCAGTCACACTTTACAACAATGAATCGACGCCGGGTCAGAGATATAGACGTGCATCATCCTCTCTTGTAAAAACAAACAACAAACAACGAAAAAAGAAAAGAGAGAAAAAGAATTTATAAGAATAGTAAAAGCAAAGGGAAAGGAGGGCTCAAAATAACGTAGAACAACGTAAAACAACCGCCATCGCCGCTCGACTCAACACTCGCGCACAAAGCTACCCGTCTGTATAGTATACACATCCTATCAAGACAAGAACCAAAAAAAAAAAAAAAAAAAGAAAAACCGAAACCTTCCCCACCTTTAATTTCCTACTTCATCTGGCTCACCCGGACTTCTTAAACTGCAGTTCGGCGCACAGTGAGACGTGATCAGACGGAAAATGTACGCTAGGAAATCCCATAACCTTAGCCGCGTAGTCTTTATCCGGTGCTCCGACAAGAGCAGTAACGCTCAATGAGTTTGTAGTGTACCAGATATAGTCAATCGCGTCGGTAAAAGTGGGTGTACGGTTCGTGAATGGCAATTCGCCAATGTTGGAGTATGCCGATTTCATCGAGAACGGGTGTGAAATTCCTTCTGACGAAAATTTGCCGTATTTGTAGCCTTGCATATCGTGATGATCACCAGTAACGCTACCGGTCGCCATCAGTTGATATACACCACTGTCAGTAGTCGAGTTGTAGTCACCGCAAATGATCATCGGAATTTGGTTAATGTTTTTCACCGGCTTTGCGTTAAGACCATCAAGTGTCTTGGACTTGATCAGCTTTGTAGAGGACTCCTTCAAGTCGCTGACAAGGAGACCAGCCTGCACGAGCTTGACGTCCATATGTGCTGGATCCCAGTGCAAGTGAGTGTTTGTCACACCAAGCAGGTTTCCGGTAGGAAGGTGTTCCAGAAAGCAAGTAATACCAATATCGTCCTTTGTCGAGACTCTGTTGTAGATATCTGGGAAGGCGCTAATAGTTTCGGTGTCCCGAAGCAAGTTCATCGCTGCGGTCCGAAACTCAACATACCGTTGCTCGATCAACTTGAACACTGATTTCCGGTAAAAGATTGCGCAACCATCGACTTTTTTCTTCTCCTTGTCCGGCACAATCTTGGCTCGTGTCTTTTGCCAGTAGTACCCAGCGTAATCTGCGCCTAGCTCTGGAGTTAAGAAATCTTCAAACGTAGCACCATCGACCTCCTGGAGACACAGAATGTCGGCGTTGTACGCCAGGATCTCCTTCAATATCCGCTCTTTTCGGTACTCCCAATTTAAGGCCCACGATGGACAGTACTTGTAGATACCGGTGTAACGATCACACAGAATATTGTATGTAACAACCGTAAAAACGCCGTCTTCCGCACCCTTGCCAGACTCTTTGTCGTCGAGAACGACCCACTCACGCTGTGCAGGCGGCGCAGGCGGTGGTCCGTTATCGCGAAGATCAACAATCACGCCACGCGTACCATCCTGCGACATGAGATTCTTTGTCCGTTCCGGCAGAGGGTTTCCCTCGATTCCAAGCACTTCGAGCTTGAACAGCATTCCCATTTCGGTTGGAAGCGACTTTACGTTGTTGTCAAATAGCAGCAGCGTGCGTAGACTTTTGAGCAAGCCGATTTCCGGCGGAAGCGCCATGAGTAAGTTTCCGGAGATATCGAGTACAGAGAGCTGACCGAGTTTATCGATTGACGACGGAAGCGAGGTGAGTCTATTGTGGTTCAGATACAGTTTGTCGAGAAACATGTAGTTGAACAGACTCGGATTCAGATTCCGCAGTCCCTGGCCGCCCATATCAAGTTCATCCCAGTCCTGCCTGTGTTCCTTGCGATCAATCAGTTGCGCACGACCTAAATTCTGCTCTGTATCTGCAGACTCGACGCGCGCATGTCCGCCCGCAGCGGCCGCGGCAGCTGCTTTGTACCCCGGTGTTGTAGGCTGTAGCATTGCGGCCGCCGCGGCAGCCGCGGTCGTGGGTGTAGATTGTGGATCGCTCATGCCATTTGCGTGGTTCAAGTTGGCACGAGAAAGCGCGGCTGCTGCACGAGCGTAGTGGTGGGGCGCGGAGCTTTGTCTGGAGATCTGCGCGAGCTGGACCTGCTGTTGCCAGTGCGACGAAGACATTTTGAGAGTGTATTACCAAACGCAAAGCCACCCGAATCCCAAAAAAAGAAGAAACCGCAACCGAAAAACAAAAACAAGCAAAAGTAAAAAAAAGATGGCCAGAAGAGAAAAGGGCAAAGAACAACTAAAGCCAGTCGAAGATGGCCTGTTGTGTGGGCATTTGTATATGTATTTGGTTACTGGAGAACAGGCGAGACGAGACGGGCGATGTCGGAGGAGCCGGAGTCTGTTTGCCTGGTGTTAGCGAGAGACACGCGGATGGAGAACAGCGGCCACGGAGGAGCGATGGGGGCGCAGAACGGCGGATCAGGAGATCGAACGATCCGGGCTGCGCGACGCAGCGGGACGGCGGCGAGGACTGTTATGAATGACTATAACGCACCTTGATCAACACAGTAAACACACAGCAGCACAGACGCGCACAGCAAATCAGCAGTTTGTCGAAAAAAACGGCGATACAACAGAGAATAGTAAACACAGCGGTCGCAGAAGGCGCATTTGGCGGATCGAAGAGCGTTTCGTTTCTTTCTCGAGAGCCGTCGATTCGCTTTTTTCCGCGCTGGGCCACAATCCCAGAATCGGCGCCGCCGCTTCTCGCGCTGACGCAGCCGCACGTACAAACCCCTCTCCCCGCCTCCCATCTCTCTCTACGCTTCTCAACATCTATAACTGTTCGTATTTACATCTGTACATGTAGTTAAGTTACAAGTATATGGACTCTCATTTTGCTGCCTTCACGTCCTCGACCAGGTCGTCAATGGCTCTCGGTGTCCGATCATGCCAATCACTGACCCTCAGCGCTGAGCGTGCTGTTCTTGTTCGGCCGGCCACGGACAACGTGTATCTGCCCTGACGCGTCTTCTCGCGTCTTGCAAGTTCGTACCCATCATCTACGCGCACTTCCGCGTCTCATCGCTCATCGGAATACCGCTGTTTCATCGCGCGATACTTGCGCACATGATAAAGTGCTTCGATTTCTGCGCTTCGTTTAGCAGTGTTCAGCATTCGTCAGCCTCTCTGTACTTTGACAAAGTGAACAAGTAGAACACACCCTTTTCAATAAACACCGCAAATTCAAGCTGTTTTTGAATCTGCTTCGGATCACTTAAGTCCCTGTGCTTCATGAACCCCGCGTGCAGCTTATCCCGGAAAAACTGATACCCCCGTCTGCAGATTGTCGTTATCTCGTCAGCTTATTTGCGCACCGTGATCACTGATCCAAAGAGAACGTAAAAAAAAAACATACGGATACTCACGCCCCATATACAGCAGCTGCTTGTATTGCCGAATCACGCTGTACCGGAGATTTTCTGCGCTCATTGCGATTGACGAAGGATATGATGGCATGAATGGATTCTTGATCGCCATCGATCTTGAATCATTCGAGCCGCACACAATCGTGGGTCCGGAGCAAGATTCACGATACTATATGTACGATCCACAGACCTTTATGGTGCACCAACACCGCCCTGCATACAATGACTAACAATAAAATGACAAATGAATTGATGACTACCCACGAGTCCATAACTCATCTAATCTACGACCCGCCTATAAACCCATGACAAAAAAAAAACGAAACAAAACAAACCAGCTCCTCGCCATACGCTCTTGTAAGCGGCAGCACTTAATCCACAAAGATCTTGGACTGGATTGTGTTGTAATGCTCAAAGTACGCCGAAAACAGATCGCATGCGTAGACGATATCATGCGCACCTCCGGTCTCGCGAATTGAGTGCATCGACAGTTGCGGGTTTCCAAGGTCGAGCGTACGGGTTCCAAGAAGCGAAGCAAGAGCCGGTCCAATGGTCGAGCCGCAAGACGAGTCATTGCGAACAACAAATGGCTGCAACGGAACCTTGGGAATCTTGGCAACTTCTTCAAGAAGTAAAATACCAGGTGAGTTGGTCGAGTATCGCTGGTTCGCGTTGATCTTGATAACAGGACCCTTGTTCATCTGCGGCTTGTGAGATGACTCGTACTTGCCGCTGTAGTTGGGATGCACGGCGTGCGCCATGTCGGCGGAAAGAAGAAACGATTTGGCCGCGGTCTCCTCTGCAAAGCTAGTGACCATCGACGTCATCGCAGAGACGTCGGCGCTCGAGACACCGGTGAGACCAGACAGACGCTTGACGATCGAAGGAAGGAAGTTCGAACGCGCACCCTGGGCACTCTCAGAGCCAATCTCCTCATGGTCAAAGCATGAAATCAGACGAATGTTGGGGTTTCCCTCAAGCGCGCTTTCGTCCGCGACAGAGTCAATCAAACCACGAATAGCGCAGTAGGTCATCATCTGGTTATCGAGGCGCTGGGAGAAGATAAACTCGTCGGAAAGACCGCCAAAGGTGCTAGGATGGAGGTCGTAGAGGATAAGCTCAAAGTCGCGAATAGCGCTGATGGGGGCATCAACAGCCTCGGCAATCATGGAAATGAGTTTGGGCTGGTGACGCTCAGACATGGCTTGGAGAGACATGAACTCTGGCTCCTCGCCGTCGGCGGTCTCGGAAGCGGAGTCAGTCTCAGCAGTGCTGTTGAGCATCTGCTCGGCGATACCGGCAATGGGGAACATGTGGGTCTCTTTGTTGAATTCAAAGTTGGTGCCGGAGCCGGCCTGGAGATGGATGGCGAGGGTGGGGATTCTCAGGACTGTGCGAGTTAGCGGGTGTGCGCATCGAAAGGATGAGGCGACGTACTCGGCTTGTTGATCTTGATGAGTTTGGGAACGAGGTTTCCTTCCGAGTCCTTGACAAACACACGACCGGCAACACTGAGATCGCGGTCAAACCACGTGTGCCTGGAATTTGGTTAATGGTGAACATCATATCGCATACGGCTCAAGACGAGACATACCAGAGACCGCCACCGTAGGCCTCAACACCGATCTGGAGGTAACCCTCGCTGCCTTTCTTGGAAACAGGCTTGAGACTAGAGAAATCAAAGTTAGATTCGTGTAATTGAGTAGGTTAAAAGAGTGATACACACCGGAGGGTAGGGCTGTCGGTGTGGGAGCCGACGATGGAGATACCGTTTCCGGGGACCCAGTCCTTTCCGACGGCAAAGGCGATGATACTGCTGCTGTTGCGGGTGACAAAGTACTTTTTTCCCTTCTCAACAACGCCAACCCAGGAGTCACGCTCCTTGATTTCGATGAAGCCGGCGCTGGTGAGCAGCTTCTTGGCGTTGTCGACTACGTGGTAGGGGGTGGGTGAGGCATTGACGAAGGCGAGGAAGTCTGCTGATGTCAGCGCGCGGAGATAAGAAAAATACACAATGAAGGTACACACCGGATGCGTAAGCCTTTGCACGGGACATTTTGGAGACCATGGATTGCTGAGTGGGGAAGAACGGGGGAGAGTTGTGGAGGTGGTGAAGAGGCGGGTAGGAGGGGGTTGGGTGCATGAGCAGCATGCTGTACAGTGGAGTGCTCAGGTGGGAGATAAGATCGCGAGACGTGTCAGCAGTTCAAGCGGTTTGTTCCGGTCTCGAGACACTGCTTAACTCCCTTTCGAGCTTTTCTCCGCAGAATCCAGGTCTGATCCGCGCGGAAAAGCAAGTTAAAAAAGTCACGAGCTGTGAAAAGCGAAAAGCGGTTTCCAGCAGGGTATAAAACAAACAAAGCCCAACCGGTTCCGGATCTTCGCTTCTTCTCCTCCTCCTCCTCCTCCTCCGCTTCACCTACCACGCTCGTCTACCCCCGCCGCTCTCCCAGCCGGCCACGCCGCCCCCCACCATGTGGAATCTCCTCCAGGTCCAGCGCGTCAGGGTCCCCACCGCCTCCACCGCCGCCCCGGACCTGCCTCTTTCCGCCGTCCAGCTCGACCCCGTCTCCAACTCTCTGATCTGCGCCTTTGGGCCCTCCGACTCCATCTCGGTCGTCGAGATCCACCGCATTTCCGTGAGTCCTGCCTCGCCGCTTGGTCTCTCTCTCTCTTTTTCTCACCGCGCTGCTAACACACCCTCCTAGCCCGATGGAGCCGTCTCTGTGCTCGCGTCCTGGGACGTCGCAGAGGTCGAGCTTGGGGTCCCCCAGCATGTCCTCGATCTGACCTACTTTCCCGACGACGACTCCGTCGTCGTGATTCTCTCCGGCGGTGACATCGTCGTCCTCCGACAAGACCCCGACACTGACGCCGCCGCCGGATCACCCATGCAGATCGAGATCGTGGGCTCGATCGATGACGGCATTGCTGCGGCCTGCTGGAGTCCCGACGAGGAGATCCTTGCTCTTGCGACAAACACGCACTCTCTCGTCCTGCTCAGTCGCCAATTCGACCCGTTGGCTGAAAAGACTCAGGACGACGCGGCTGATCTCAAACTCTCGCGTCATGTCAGTGTCGGCTGGGGTAAAAAGGAGACGCAGTTTGAGGGAAAGGGCGTCAAGGGAATGCGTGATCCAACCATTCCGGAGAAAGTCGACCAAGGCGTCCTTGGACTTCAGGACGATGGTCGTGTTCGCATCTCATGGAGAGGCGACGGAGAATACCTTTCCATGTCCTCTATCGCAATCGTCAAGCCGGATGCGCAATCTGACTCTACTACAATTGTCTCGCAAATCAAGCGCCGTTTGATCCGCGTATACTCGCGTGACGGCGTACTCGACAGCGTTTCCGAGCCTGTGGATGGCCAGGAAAGTTTTCTCTCATGGCGACCATCTGGGAACCTTATTGCTTCGATTCAACGCGTACCTGATGGCGAGCAACGGCGACTCGACGTCGTGTTTTTTGAGCGAAATGGTCTGCGTCGTGGTGACTTTAGTACTCGCGCATTCTCGGATCAGAAAGTCTTGGACGTACAGTGGAATATGGATTCGACTGTTCTTGCAGTGCATTTCCCAGACAGAGTGCAGCTGTGGACTGTGAATAATTACTACTGGTATTTGAAGCAGGAGGTCAGGACGTTCAAATCTGAGGATATCGCGTTCATCAAGTGGCATCCTGAGCGGGCGCTTACTCTTCTACTCGGTAGACCTGGTATGCTTGAATTTCACATTTACTCAGAAGACTCAATACTAATCACAAGTAGACTCCGTTGAGATAATCGAGTTCTCGTCCGAGCTTTTCACCGGCTCAACTTTGATTCCCGATGACCTTGGCACAACGCTCGTGGCAGACGGTCGAACTTTGAAAATCACGCCTCTTCGAATCGCAAACACGCCTCCACCAATGGCATTTCGCGAGCTTGAACTATCAGACACGATCGTATCTGCCACAGTCAACACTACGAATGATATCATTGCCGTGTTGGAACATACCGCGATCGAGATTGCGTCGTGGGATGTGTCGGATCATAGGAAAATGAAGATATCTGAAGTTGTCCAGAAAATCGAGTTGGCAGAGTTGCTTTCCGCTGCGGGAAGTTCTAAGTCTATCAAAGCGTGTGCGCGACAACTTCGATTTCTAAACAAGAATTGCATGGGTGTGTTGTTTGACGTCACAGATTCATCCAATGCGCGCAGCCGCATCGTGATCGTGTCGTTTGACAAGGATCTAAAGTACTCTGTGCTATATTCTGAGGATTTTGAAATCAGCGTCGTGACTATCGCTCCGCGAAGTGATCATCGTGGGCTTTGCGTTGAACTAGGATCAGGTCGTGTATGTCAAATTGTGGCAAGCGCGTCTGTGTCTGAACCAGTTGACGAGACCACGCTGCAGTTTCATACCGAGACACTAGTGGATTTGCCTGAGCGGTGTTTGTCACTTGGAGCAGCAGTGATAAGCGATAAGAGCGGAGTTCAGGATGACCAAGGTAGCATTTCAAAGAGGCCGGTTGTGTTTGGATTGGCGCCGAACGGACGGTTGTACTGTGGCAAACAACGGATTACAAACGGATGTACTTCGTTCCGAGTGACAGAGTCATATCTTGTCTATACAACAGCTCAGAACTTACTAAAGTTTGTTCATCTTCGCACGTCAGCAGCGTTTAATGTCGATAGGGATGAATCGCATCTTTTGGATGTGCCATCTGATACCACTAATGATGAACGTTGTCGAACAGTTGAGCGTGGTGCAAAGATCGTGACCATAATTCCATCGCGAGCATCCATTGTTCTCGAGATGCCTCGTGGTAATTTGGAAACTATATTCCCACGCATCATGGTTTTATCTGGAGTTCGTGCAGCAATTGAACGACTTGATTACGCGGAAGCGTTCCGTACTTGTCGTGCGCATCGTGTCAATTTGGATATCTTGTTTGATTATCAACCTGAGATGTTTTTGAGTAATGTGGAAAATTTCATTGATGCGTTGGGAAAAGTCGAGTATTTGGATCTGTTTTTGTCAGGGCTGATTAATGAGGACGTTACCAAGACGATTTATAAGAATACGATTACAGAGCCTGGTGTGGCCACGGAGACGACGACGACGACGACGACGACTGCGAAAGCGGTACCTGTTGAGTCGAAAGTGAACAAGATCTGCAACGCGATACTTTCAGTTCTCCAAAGCAAAAGCACAAAATACGCACAGTACACACAATCGATCATTACTGCTTACGTGTGCAAAGATCCGCCTGATATTGCATGTGCGTTGAGTTTGATTTCAAGTTTCTCAAAGGATGATTCAAGTAAATTGATGTCTGCGGTTGAGCATTTGTGCTTTTTGCAGGATGTGAATAAGTTGTATGATTATGCGCTTGGATTGTATGATTTGAGACTCGCGCTTATTATTGCTCGACAGTCGCAGAAAGATCCGAGAGAGTATCTTCCGTTTATCGAGTCCTTGCAAAAACAAGTACCGCTTCGTCGGCGATTTACGCTTGACTCGCATCTTGGAAATTACTCAAAGGCACTGACACATCTTGCGGAGCTGAAGTACGATGAGAATGGGAAGGATGTATTTGGGGAAGTTCAGGAATTCATCACAAAGCACTCGCTATACAAAGATGGGTTGCGCATTTACAAGTATGAACCAATGCGACAATACGCAGTGTTGAAGCTTTACGCCAAGCATTTGAACGAGTCGCGAGAGTATAAGGAGGCTGGAATCGCGTTTGAGTCGCTTGGTGATTACGCTGACTCACTTGAAGCTTATGTTAATGGCTTATGCTGGCGCGAGGCGATGTCTGTGTTGGAGATGATGGGCTCATCATCGTCTAGGACACATGGCGCGGAGAAGAGTAGTCAACATGACAAAGTTGCGAGTAGGCTAGCGGATGGGTTGATGGAAGCTCGACGATACAAGGAAGCGGCGATAGTGTATATTCAGCACCGGCTTGATTTGAAAGACGGAGTGAATGCGTTGTGCAAAGGATTTTTTTACGACGAAGCAATTCGTCAGATTCTACTGCACAACGAACGCAAGTATCTTGAAGAGCTTATTGATCCTGCGCTTGCGGACGGGTTTTCACAGATTTCAGAATTGCTGAGTGATTGTCGAGGGCAAATTTCCGCGCAAGTTGCGCGGTTGCGGGAATTGCGTGAAAAGAAAGCGAGTGACCCGTTGTCGTACTATGATGGGCTTGGTGGTGGCGACGGCGATGACGTGCCAGATAACGTGTCGATTGCGCCGAGTGAGATGTCGACAGCGGCTGGTGGTTCGTTGTTTACAAGGTATACAGGGAAGACGGGAGGGACAGCGCAAACAGGAGCGACGCGACGGACAGCGAAGAATCGGAGGCGGGAGGAGCGGAAACGAGCGCGGGGTAAGAAGGGGAGTATATACGAGGAGGAGTATCTCATGAACTCGATTCGGCGGTTGACGGAGCGAGTTAACGAGACAGCGCCGGACGCGAGACGGTTAGTTGAGGCGTTGTTGCGGCGAGGGATGCGTGAGCGGGCGTTGGAGATCCAGAGGCAGTATTGTGAGTTGACAGGGGAGATCGAGGAGTGTGTTCCTGAGGTGTTTGCACCGATGAGTGAACTCGATCGCCAGCGCGTGGACGAGGAGGGAAACGTGTATCTTGTGCCGCCGATGGAGGCGCCGGTGGTGACGCGGTTTGAGAAGCTGCATATATTGGACTACGAGTAGGGTGTGTGTTGTATATACTGAATGTAGTAATCACAGTATCGTATGAAGATGTATATGTAGTGTGTGGAGGACGAGTGCGTGGTGTGCGCGCGGCGTCGAGAAAGTTTAAACACTGCTGCATTTGAAAAACAGCCCCGGGGCTTAATTACAAGTGTCCACCGAGTCGTTCACCACCGCCCCGTTTGGCTCTCCACCACTCCGACGCAGCCATGGCCGAGATTTACACCGCGTCGACGACCGCGCCGGTCAACATTGCGGTGAGTTGTTGAGTTATTGTGCGTGAAAAGCGACGAACTGACGTCAGCAAACAGACGCTCAAGTACTGGGGCAAGCGAGACACGAAACTCAACCTCCCCACGAACTCCTCCATCTCTGTCACGCTCTCGCAGGATGACCTCCGCACCTACACGACCGCGAGCGCGTCTTCCGCGTTCACAGAAGACACACTGTGGCTCAATGGGGTTCCCGAACCTGTCTCGGGCGCCCGCACCGTCGCGTGCTTCACCGAACTTCGCGCGCTCCGCGCCGCCCTTGAAAAGGAAACCCCCTCGCTCGTCCCGCTGAGCACATACAAGCTACACATTGTGACCGAGAACAACTTTCCGACCGCAGCAGGCCTTGCGTCTTCAGCAGCTGGTTTCGCGGCCCTCGTCCGCGCCATTGCGGATCTCTACGAACTCCCGCAGTCTCCTGAAGACCTCTCACGAATCGCGCGACAGGGCTCCGGCTCCGCGTGTCGCTCGCTTTTTGGGGGATATGTTGGCTGGGAAATGGGAGTCAATGACGATGGCTCGGATTCCCGCGCGGTGCAGATCGCGACGGAGGCTGAGTGGCCTGAGATGCGGGCTGCGGTGTTGGTTGTGTCTGCGAAGAAGAAAGAAACGTCGTCGACGACTGGAATGCAGACGACAGCCAAGACGTCGCCGTTGTTCCAGCACCGAATCAGCGTTGTCGTTCCTGAGCGATACAAACAAATGTGCAAGTCCATCCACGAACGCGATTTCGAAACTTTTGGTACACTCACTATGAAAGACTCAAACCAATTCCACGCAGTCTGTCTCGACTCTTCCCCGCCCGTGTTCTACATGAACGACGTTTCCCGCACTGTGGTCTCGTTGATCGAGAAACTCAACGCGCTTGCCGGCCGTGTGGTCGCCGCGTACACTTTCGACGCAGGCCCAAACGCGGTGCTGTATTACCTTGAGAAAGACGAGTCCATCGTTCTCGGTCTTATCAAGTCGGTTCTTCCCAACGTCTCTGGCTGGGAAACCAAGCCCCACACCGCATCCATCGCCGCTGCTGTCCCTGAAGGAATTGATATTTCGGCATACGACTTGATCACCGAGGGTGTCAGCCGTATTATTCTTACCTCGGTCGGTCCGGGACCGCAGAAGGTTACCGAGAGCCTCGTTGGACCTGACGGCGGTCCAAAGTGAGGAAGCTAAAACCGCTAGGAATTGAGATGGAGGTGGAGGTGAGGAAAGCTCTTGGGGGAAGGAATGCGATCATTTGCTCTGTACTATAAACCATTTATTTGTAATTACTCTTTTTTTTTTTCGAAAAAGAATTAGCGCTGTTTAGATTATAATACTTTAATTACAATTTTTCTCTACTTTGCGAACTTCACAAAAGCGCCTTGATTGTTTCAGTGGCTTCCCATGACTCACCGGGAGCAAGCGAAGTCCACTTACTCACTGCACCAGCCTCCACGCAGATCATTGATTTGTAGCCATCTTTCGGGGCGAAATCACCCATGCTCGAGCACTTTGTCCATGGATTCCAGACGACTGTTTGAGAGTGAGTGTTTGTTAGCTTTTTTTTTTTTTTTTTTTTTGCGTAGCGGCAAAGTGGCATGATGAATATGAGAATACGTACCGACATCGTCGAGATTCTTGCGCTTGATGTCGTATATCGGCTTGCCAGCTGAGGTGATTGCGACCTCTGCAGCGACGTTTTCGTAAACTCGGTCAACTTCTTCCGCGATGGTGACTTCCTTATCCGAAGCAGTATACTCTGACTGAGCAGCTTTATCCTTAACCTTGATATCAGCATCGAGACCAGTGACGGCGACAGTGTTGACATCAGGAATCTTAAAGTATGTGTGAAACAAAGTTTGAAAATCCCAAGCAACAGAGCCGGGGTTTGTCACTTTAAGTGAAGTCTCGAGTGTGGTTTCGGAGAGCGAAATGGTGTAGATCAGAGTAAAGTCGAAATCCCAAGCTTTACGAAGCGGCTCTGCAATCGATTCCGGTCCGAGGCCAAATTGAACAGTCAGTGGTTCTGCAGTAGTTTGGCCGAGAAGTTCCCACTGTTGTAAAAAGAAAGAGATGGTTAGTTATGTCTGCGGAGGGTGTGGAGGGGATGCAGCCGAAACGTGGGGAAAAGGTGGGGACGTACGGTTGAGAGACGAGCAAATCCGTGCTGGGGAAGCGAGGCGGTGGGGCCTTCGGTTGCTTTGCCAAAGACCTGGATACAGAGTCAGTATCAGATTGAGCAATTGATGCGCAATTGATCAGCGATGTTGAGTTGGAGCAGGTGGAACGAACCGGGAAAACAAGAGGAACACCGCCGCGAACGGCCTTTGATCCGTCGAGAATAGCGCCTCTGTTGGAGAGTCAGTAATGGGCTGATCCATACACCAGGCCATGTCAAGACATACTCGCTAAGCCAGAGCTTTTCCTCGTCGTTGATAGTCCAGGACAGGATGTTTGCGCCGTGGAGCAGGACCTTGACGGATGCGTTTTTGTACGTCAAAGTGACGTCTTTGTCTGTTTGTTCGATCGGCATTGTGAAGATGGATTTGCAGTCAATTGCAGAAGTGCAAAACGGGGAGTTTGTGTGGAGACGCGTGAAGAAACAGCGGCGCCGACGGGGACAGAGTGGGGGACAAAGTGTGGGGACGAGTGCGATCCGACGAAGCATCTCGTGCGCGCGGAGTCGAGACTTGCACGTTAAAGCGGTTGCGCGGCCACTCTGGGGAAGACTCCCTCCTCCCCGAACCCTGCTCTCCACGGTTACGTCTTTCTCGAGATATACGGATGCAAATGAGATCGTTATAAGCAATTGTATAGGCCAGCGTTGAAATGGTTTTGATGGTCATTCATCTGCTGGATTTTTTGCAACTGGTTACATGCGCTGACGGTGTCTACTTTTCTACAGAGCAGAGCTCAACTCCCGAATCCACGATTTGCTCATCGAAACCCACCTTCACTGTACATCTCAACCACGTATTCGTGTATTCAATATCCGGAGCATCTGCTTCTTGTTTGCATGTCTCATGAATGACCTTCATAAAGAGCGATGCCGGCGACTTTGGCAGTCCGGTTCTGTATTTTCATAAATAGAGCTGGAATAGACGGATTTACTGTCGTCAATTGCTTGAGCGGTCCAAGCATGGAAGTGAAAGATCTCTCATTTTAGAGTCCACAGTCTCAAACTTGAAGCACATCTCCTTGGACCATTGTAGACTGGGATTCAAATTTCATTGAATCTCAGATGACGATGACGATGCTGTGTCAACCTCCATCCAGATCGAGTGCACGCTCCATCATCAACATCAACCCCCAACCTCGAAAAATCTCAAGCTCCGAATCCGTCTCCTCTCCACCATCCCCACAATCCCCCCACCGTTATCGATACAATGGCCGCGACCGCGACATCTCAACCGACTCCATCGTCACTAATCACCGACCTGAAGCAACTATGCTTTTCTAGCAACACCGTCGTGGACTTTGGGCGAGTTCTCTCAGAGATATTACACGTGAACGAGCCAATGGAAGTGATAAACGAGGAGGAAATCAGTGCAGAGGAATTCGACAAGCGGGTGTGTGCTTTTACACAGAGTGTACTTGAGATTGCTCGGACAACAAAGGCAGAGTCAGATACAGTTGCGAAGGTGGAAGCCACGCTTGCGGCGTTCAAGGAGCATTCACCATGGGATCCAAACTCGATCTTTGTGAGCTATACATCCAGCACGACATCAACACCCTCACCACAGTTCACTCCATTCGCGCAGGCCATTCTTGACGCGGCATCATCGTCATCATTATCGTCTTCATTTGAAGTTGAGACACGAACAAAACAAATTGCGACATCAGTGACGAATGATGGAGATGGTGATATAGCGTTGGGTCCGTTGCTTGCTACGTTACCGGGCTTACAAGCTGAGATTAATGAGTTTCTTACACGGAGGATTGAGAATTCAGCGAATGGAGCGGGTGGTGCGAGTGCGGAGGAGCAGGCGCTGGAGAAAAGCGTGTTGGATGGAGACGAGGAGATGGAGAGTGATGACGAGGAGGAGTAACGGCACTGTATTATAGAACAGATGATGGTAATATAAAAAAAGATGCATTTTACATACAAACAAACTAAGTGTACCCACAGTACGGTCTATCATGCGCCTTTTGATAATTGCACAAGTACGTCTCGAGGTACAAACACAACGTTCCCGCAAGCACGATACCGCCTGAATCAGACACGCCCACCGAGCCCATTGCGAATTCACGATCTTCCAAGGGTACTGTTTCCGACACCAGAAGAAACGTGTTAACATATGATGCGCCACCAAGAAGACCTTCGTAAAAGATAATCAACATGATGATGTACACGTTCGGGATAAAGTTGTACATTGAGTGCAAAATTAAACCAGACATGTTGATTATTTGTAAAATAGCCGGGACGTAAAGTCGACGGATGCGGATGAAGGGCGAGGAGGAACGTGAGATGAAAACACCAAGTTGGTAAAGCGTGCTGTATGTCACATACGCATCTCTGTACTCATCAAACGGCATCTCGTCAAGTGGGTACAGCAGCGTTGGAGTGACGCCTTGGTTAATGACGTACTCGCCAATGTATACAAGCATAAGCGGAACCATGTATGGGATGAACAACGGCTTTAGTCGCGTGATTGTCTTTGACACAGATGCAGAAACTTCCTCCCAAGACGGTAACTTTGACATACTAAACCGACTCGCGATCGAGCTTATCGACCGACGATCCGCAGACCGCGGACCTGATCCCATTCCCATTTCCTCATCTCCATCGACCGTGGTATCCGCTGACAAGTCGCCTCCAAGAAGCTCATACCGAGCCGACTGTGTGTTTCTTGAAAACGTAACTGACTGTGCGACGAGCACGGGGTCGGGAGCAGGCATGATGATGTAGTATGCAAGGAAGAAGACGAGAGGCATTAGACTTGAGGCAAAGATAGTACCGCGAATGGAAAGTCGTAGCCATGTTGTTGCGACAAGATAGAGAAAACTTCCAACTAAGCCTGCGCCACCTGTGCCGGAACTGAAAGCGGTCATTGATAGCGGTGGGAAGAAATGAGTGAGCTGGAGGAAAGTGAGCTCGCCGAGGCCGGAGGAAGTGGAGGCGAGAACAACGCCAAACAAACGCGCGGGAATAGATGATGCAAGTGCGACCATTTGCATTCCACCAAGAGAAAGCGCGACAAGCATCCATAGACGAACATTATACGGTATCAGATGAACAAAGAACGGAGCGGATACCTTGACAAAGAACGCAGGCATGACGTCCGCAAGGAGCACGACACCCTTTGGCACACTCGCGCCGACGAGGTCGACGGCTGCAGATAAGATAATGACATAGAGCACGTTATTGATCAGTCCAAACAACCAGAACGCGCAAAACAGCTGTGTTTGCATCCGCTTCGTCCAGTTCGCACCAGTGCTGCCCCGCATCGCACCCGGTGCTTGCTCAGCTGCGTCGGTGTCAAACGACGCGTTTGGCAATGCCGACGCAGACGCCGCAGCATCGACGCCGTCGTCCTCAAGCGTCCGAGTCATGGATTTCGCTGGAAGTGCAGGAGTGAACAGCGATATATGTATGTCGTAAGTATATCTGGGGCAGAGGGGTCTGGATATCGAGAACTCGAAGCGATAAACGCGCACGTGCGCAGACAGTCAAACACAAAACACTCACAAATGTCAGCACAGCTCATCTCGCTAAAATCCTGGACGTGGCGACAGCATCCAGATATCCTCACCATCTCACACAGACTCCACTATACTACATTCACATAGACAAAAAAAAAAACCGCACAAAAATGCTGGAAGAAGTCGACGATATCGACAACATGGACTTTGATCCTTCCGAGTTTGACCCTCGCAAGGTCCTCGCAGCAACTTCCTCCGGCCAGTCCTCAGGCGGTCCCGTCAACCTCGTGCCGACCTCCTCAGTCGGCCCTTCCTCTTCCTCCTCGGCAATGACCGCGGCGTCAATGAGACCACCGCAGGGAACACCAATGCCAATGCCGATGCAGGGCAAAGACGGCATGAAGTACGTGACCGACGACTCGATGTTCAAGGAGTGGCAGATTGTGTATCCAGTGTACTTTGATGCGAGTCGGACGCAGCAGGAGGGACGACGTGTGAACAAGGAGCTTGCGGTCGTGGACCCGCTTGCTCAGAAAATTGCAGAGGCGTGCACGTATCTGCGGATCCAGACGTTTCTCGAGGTAACGTGTCGTTGTGTGCGTGGAGGAAATGGTGCACTAACCAGTTACATATAGCCCCAGAAGACACATCCAAAGGATTGGGCGAACCCTGGACGCGTGCGGGTCATGCTTAAGGATCCCGAGACAAAGCAGCTTATGAATCCCAGAATCAAAAACAGTGAGTACTTCTTGTCGAAGCACAGCCAGAAGAGCATTAAAGACTGACAACACCCGCAGAACGCGATCTCTACCGCCAAATCGCACTGTGGCTGCAAGACCACCCTACGAAACCCGAGGAGCCACTGAAACTCCCAATCCCTGGAATGGATTCAAACAAGGTGCCTGAGCCTGCTGCTGTTCCTCGCGGATGGAAGATCAATAAAGTGCTTCCACTACACAGTCCCGCGCTCAGCGGCGGTGGTGTGAACGACAACATTTTCAAGGATATGGGCGGTATGATGCCTGGAATGGAAGGTCTTGCGAATGGCAAGTTACCGCCGCAGCTTGCGAACTTGCCGGGTGGAATGAAGGGACTTGAAGCGCTGCAACAGCAGCTTGGAAACATGGGCGGTATGGAAGGTCTCGGTGGGCTTGGTGGACTAGGAGGACTCGGTGGATTGGGCGGACTCGGTGACCTCGCTAGTATGGCGGGTCTCGGTGGTGCGGGCAGAGGAGGTCGTGGAGGCGGACGCGGAGGCGGCCGTCTCGGAGGACGCAGATAGCCGTGAGGTTATGAAAAGAAACGAAGCTGTGACATATGTGGTAAAATAGTTATTTATACATTATTAATTACACGAGAAGGGGATACTTTTGCAGAGGAAGTCATGACCACTTCTTTGCCTCGAGGCCTTCGGGCGGAGACACAGGCACAGGAGCTTTCTTGACATCTGCCCAGTTTGTGCTAAGTGCAGTTCCGTTACTTTCAACGTAACTCTTCATCATCGCGCGTTGGGTATCCGGGTCTGCGTCAGAGTAGAGTTTCTTGAAAAAGTCAGCTGCAGCGTCACCACTCGCGCTGTCGGCAGGATCATCCAAGTCTTGAGCGAGTTTATCCCAGTTCTTCGCGCCAGTGCGGGAAGACGAAGGATATGCTGGTGCCGAGGCGGAGGCGGCGGCTGATGTTGATGTGGAGGAGTAAGAAGAAAAAGTGCCGCCAACAGCAGCAGCGTCGGAAGCCTCAAGAGCAGGCCATTTGGCTGGAGTGTCTTTGGTGAGCTTGAATTCAATTTTGGTGGACAAGATCAGGAATTTAGAGGAGTCGGGGACGATTGGAGCGGCGAGAGGGCCGAGGTCGAAGGAAAACTCTGAGCCGGTTGCGAGAGCGTATGAAATTGAAATCTATGGAAAACGAGTGAGTTGGAGCAGAGTGAAAGAAGGCGGGGGGGAGTGGTGGGGATCAACATACGCTGTCATTCGTGATGGAGACGGATGTGTCTTTCGGCGCGTTCTTGACGAAGACGGAGACCGTGACGGTGGTCTCGTTCTGGTACCACTCGTACCTGGCTGTTAATCCAAGCAATTGACACGCAAGCAGCGCACTTACCTCACGCGAGGAGGAGCTGATTCGGCCATGTTTGGGGGATATCTGGGATGGAGCTGTGGGGAAGCGTCTGGGAGTGATCTGGTCCTGGACCTGGAAGACTCGAGAGTGCGGCTGACGTGTCAGCAGAGGCGTTTGTTCTCCGGCTCCCGTCGCTTCACCGCTCTCACGTTAATCAAGCGCCCTCCAGAATCGCCAAAAGTGACTTTGTGCTCTTCCTCCCTTCCCGCCCCGCAAACGACACCCCAGTCTTCTTTATATTCTCACGATCTCGCGAACGTGGGTCTGTGTCTTTTGCCGTGTGTGTTTAGCGACTTGCCTCTTTGGGTTGTTTGTTTGTTTCCTGCACAAAAGCATTGAAGCTCTTTGCCCGTGTCCTCTGATCCCGCATTGCCGCGCGCCCACCGCGCATCACTCCATTGGATCCCACACGTGCGCGCGTGTGTGCTTCTGCTTGTCTCTGTTTCCGTTCTTATTGATTTGCGCGTGTCGCGCGAATCTACCTCCGCGTCACGATTCCGCGGTCCTTCTTCGCCTCCTTCTTTGCCCGCCAATCCCCCACCGCGACTGCGGATCCCTTGGACATGGACGATTCTGTTCACGTCGAGCCTGTCACCGTATGTCATTCCACCGTCTTATGCCTGGCTCATTGAGTTTGCTTTTTTTTTTTTTTTCTTTTTCTTTTGTAATTGGCATTTGGTTGAATCACTTACTCACCAACTTCCCCGCAGGACGACACCGACATTGACAAAATGTCGGTCGACACCACTCCCTCCACTCCGTCGCCAGCGCTCGACCCGTCCCTGGCTTCGCCGATTGGGGATGCGACGGGCAAGCCGACTGAGCACGTTGTGCCTCTTTCGGCCACAGACTGTAAGTTTTACTCCCCCCGCCTATCACTTCTCCCCGCTGACCAAGCCGCGAAATATGAACAGACGATGCTATGATGGCACATGCTTGTCCACCCAATGAGGAACTTGAAACTGAGGAAGAGGCGCATTTCACATGGCATATTGAAAGCTGGAAAAAGCTGGACAAACGAGTCCATGGACCGCCGTTCGTTGCTGGCGGGTTCGAGTGGAAATTGCTGCTTTTCCCATCAGGAAATAACGTCGATAGCGTGTCCTTGTTCATCGAATGCGGCCCAGTTGAGAAGGATAAATCAATGACTGAAGAGGATGATAATGACTGGCATGTTTGTGCGCAGTTCGGTCTCGTGATCTCGAACCATCGCGATCCGACGATCTACGCAGAGCAACGTGAGTGTGATTATGAAGACTGCAGAACACTGCTGACTTTTTTGTTTTTGGCGTAGACGCACACCATCGATTTGTGTCGACCGAGAAAGATTGGGGATTCAACAAATTCTACGATCTTCGTCGATTGACCACAAAGCATGAAGATAAAGACGCGCCGTTGATTGAAGATGATAAAGTCGACATCACTGCGTACCTTCGAATCATCAAGGATCCTACACACGTGTTGTGGCATAATTTCAACAAGTATGTAACAGCCAGGAACGCAAACAAACAAAACGGTTTACTGACAGAATTGCAGCTACGACTCGAAGAAAGAGACAGGATACGTCGGTCTTCGCAACCAGGGTGCGACGTGCTACATGAACTCTCTTTTGCAGTCGCTTTATTTCACCGAAGCGTTTCGACGAGCCGTGTACCAGATTCCAACTGAGAATGACGAGCCGACAAATAGTGTTCCACTTGCGTTGCAGCGGGTGTTTTACCAACTCCAGTCTTCTTCGATCTCTGTCGGCACGCTTGAGCTTACTCGCTCGTTTGGTTGGGATACAGCTGATGCATTCACGCAGCATGATGTTCAGGAATTCAATCGTGTGTTGATGGATAACCTTGAAGGCAAGATGAAGGGTACCAAAGTTGAAAAGTCGTTGAATGATTTATACGTCGGCAAGATGAAGAGTTTTATTAAATGTCTCAACGTGGATTTTGAAAGCTCGCGTACAGAAGAGTTTTGGGATATTCAGCTTAACGTGAAAGGCATGAAGAATCTGACTGATTCGTTTAAGGATTACGTTGCTGTTGAGACGCTTGATGGTGAGAATCAGTATCAGGCAACAGGACATGGTCTTCAGGATGCCGAGAAAGGTGTGATTTTCCAGTCATTTCCGCCTGTTTTGAATCTGCAGCTCAAGCGGTTCGATTATGATTTTATGCGGGGAACGATGGTCAAGATCAATGATCGTCACGAGTTCCCGCTTGAGATTGATCTTTCTGAGTTTGTGCAGCCGGAAACGTCGTCGGATGAACCGTGGGAGTACGTGCTTCACGGCGTGCTTGTGCATAGTGGAGATCTCAACGCTGGTCATTACTACGCGTTGTTGAAGCCAGAGAAAGATGGTGGCTGGTACAAGTTTGACGACGACCGAGTTACACGGGCCACGATTCGGGAGGTGCTTGAGGATAACTACGGGGAGGATCTTCCGCCGATGACGGCGCAGCAGCAGCAACAACAGCAGCAGATGATGATGCAGCATAACAATGGGTTTGCAGGAGCGTATCCGATGAGACAGTACAATAAGTTCTCGTTGAAGCGGCACTCGAACGCGTATATGCTTGTGTATTTGCGCAAGTCGCGAGTGGATGAGATTCTCAAGCCAGTTGTGGCGGAAGATATTCCGCCGCATATTGGAGAGCGACTTGAGCGGGAGATGCGCGAGGAACTTGCACGGAGGAAAGAACGGGAGGAGCAGCATTTGTACATGATGGTGCGGATTATGTCGCGTCGTCAATTTGGGTATTATCATAACTCGGATATCGGCCCATGGACGGATGATGGTAATGATGATAATCCACCCGAGTCAAGACCGATGACGGTGCGGATGCTGCGTACGTCGACGATTCATGATTTGAGAGAGAAAGTTGCTGCGGATCTTGAGATTGCGAATTCGGAAACTATTCGATTTTGGATTATGACGAGTCGGCAGAATAAAACGCTGCGTCCAGATATCCCGCTGTTGGATAGTGTTCCGCGATCGCTTGATGAGATCAGAGAGAGAAATGGAGGAAAGCATCCGGATTTGCGACTGTGGATGGAAGACGCCGAGGTTGATCCTGTGACAGGAGAGGTGTTGCCGTGGCAAGCAGAGGGAGTGAAGAACCCGAGTCGGATTCTTGTGTTTCTCAAGTACTTTGATGTTGAGCAGCAGATGCTTGTGGGTGTGGGTACAGTTGTTGTGCATGTTAACGACGCTGTTGGCGATCTTGTGCCGTACGTGCATCGGATCATGGGATGGCCTACGAACACGCCGATTGATTTTTGGGAGGAAGTGTCGCCTACGATGACGGATTTGTTGAAGCCCAAGTCAACGTTCACGCAAGCAGAGTTGGGGGATGGAGATATTATTTGTTTCCAGAAGCACGTTCCCGCGGATTCGGAGATTTTGACGACGCGGCACTTTACGGACGCGAAGGCGTACTATGAGTTTTTGAGAAGTCGAGTGTTGATTGCGTTTAGACCACGAACCGCGGCGTCGCTTGTGCAGGAAGAGTTTACAATGTGGTTGAGTTTGAAGGATAGTTATGCACAGCTTTCAGCGAAAGTAGGCGCGCATTTGAACGTCGATCCTACGCATTTGCGGTTCACGACCACGCAGCTGTCAGGTGCAGTGCGAAGCGTGATTCGTGCATCGACTACGGTTACGTTGCGTGAGATGATCACGCCCAACTACGCAGCCGTGCGATCGAACGTGCTGTTGTACGAGGTTCTTGATGTAAGTTTGCAGGAGCTTGAAAGTAAGAAGGCGTTGCGAGTTACGCTTTTGAGTGAGGGCATAACGAAGGAACAAGTGTATGACATTCTGGTGCCGAAGAATGGAACGATGGTTGATGTTGCTGCCGAGTTGAAGGCGAAAGCAGGGATTAGCGATGACGACGCGCAGTTTTTGCGGTTCTATGGCGTGAGAATGAATAAGATCCACAAGCCGTTCCATGAGGATTACACTGTTTTGGCGATTCCGGATACTACTGTTTTATATGCGGAACTTGTGCCGGAGGAGGAGAGGGAGAAAGGCAGTTGTCCGGCAGGAAGTCGGTTGGTTGAGGTCTATCATTTTGAGAAGGAGACGCATCATGTCCATGGGATTCCGTTTTTCTTTCTTGTGATTCCCGGCGAGAAGTTTGAGGATACCCGGGCACGACTGCAGACGCGGACGGGGTATAGTGAGAAGCAGATGGAGCGGATCAAGTTCGCAGTGCTGCAGCGGTCGCAGTACTCTAACGCGCTGTATTTACAGGACGAAGACGTGGTGTTTGACTTGATGGAGAAGGATGATGTGTTGGGACTGGATCACGTTGATAAGACGACGTATAGGAACATGCGGAGTGAGAACCGCGCTATTTTCATCAGGAATTGAAACGTTGGGTGGTTGTGGTTCCGGGGTTGTCTGTTTTTTGTTTTTCATGTTTTTTTTTTTTTTTGTTTTTGAAGTGCGAATCCACAAGCTCTGACGTTGTAGCTACATGTATTTTTCAAATTGATTGATCTATTGATAAAAAAAGAAGCAGTTTTACAGACGAGAAAAGGATAAAAAATAGGGACGGAAAAAGCAGTTGCATATGTACAT
The DNA here is from genome assembly GCA_030705025.1 of Myxozyma udenii. Classification (NCBI taxonomy): domain Eukaryota; kingdom Fungi; phylum Ascomycota; class Lipomycetes; order Lipomycetales; family Lipomycetaceae; genus Myxozyma; species Myxozyma udenii. Next base: position 101,973 of record JANIWG010000027.1, read on the forward strand.
ACCTACTGCTGAGGCACCGGGAGAGGAGCGTATGCGACTTCGACTGGGAGTCTGAAGGTGACGCAGTGCATTGATTTTGTAGGCGCGACCTGGCGCACAAAGTGGAATGATAGGTCGCTGAGTGGGATGTCATAGTCGAGAGCGTTTGCAATGCGCTGGATCAAGTGCACAAGGTGTGGTTAGCAAGGACGCGGAGGATAAGAGACAGACAGACGTCGTACCTGGCGCAGCGCCGCAAAGATGACCTCGTCCGCGGGTTTCGGGTCAGATGGATCGGCCTTGTGGAAACAATAGACGTGGATAAGCGGCATCTGGTCCTGCGGAATGCGTTTCTCGATAGCCTCGGTCTCGCCGGGAGGCGGGGTGTACGCGCCCTGGAACGCGTCTGGGGAAGGGGAGTAGTTAGCGTCGGGTTTCCTGTTTGGGGGCGGTTATGGCCGCACCGCCGCGCGTGGCTGTGGCTGGGGCTGGGGCGCACCGCCACTGCGGAGCCGCAGCCGCAGCAACGGGCGGCGGCGTGCCTGGGCCCGCGCAAAAGCAGAAGAACTCCTGGCGTGCCGTCCGCGACTGCTCTTCACCGCCTGTCGCGAGCACGCGAACAGCACACGAACAGCACAAAAGCACAAAAGCACAAAAGCACTCACCGAGAAAGTCGATCGCCGCGTGTGGTAGGTTCATCACATAGTGCGCAAACTCCGTCGGCACGCGCACCCGCTCCGTCCGCCTCGTCCGGCCGCTGCTGCGTCCCGCCTTCTGCGGGCTGCCGTCCGCGCTGCGCTTGTTGCCCGCGCCAGTGCCGCCAGCGCTGCCCGGAACAGCGACCTCGATCGTCGGCGTCCTCGCGGCCTCGCGCTGCAGCTCCTCGCGCGCTATCCGGATAAACGCCCGGCCGTCCATGTTGTACGCGTGCACAAACGCGCCGACCTGTTTACACACTTCTCAGCCACGATGCTCAACGCAAGCAACTGGGTCACTGTCGTGCGCCTCGGACTCTTCAAGATCTTCGTGACCAAAGAGCGCAAGGAGCGCAAGCGCAAGAAACGCCACACCCGCGGCGTCATCCGCAAGGGCTATGTCACGTACGACATCCGCGAGGTCTGACGTTCGAGTCGAGTCGAGTCGAGTCTCGCACACAGCACCACAGCAACAAACATCAACAACACACACGCACCTTGTTCAACCGGATGTTCTCCACCATCGCAGCATAACTCTCCTCGTTCAAGTCATTCGCAAACACAACCATCCGTCTCTTTCCCGACGGCACCGCAAACGGTCCGACACCCGCCATCACATCACACACCGCTTCGCCTGGCGCGAACGTGTCAACAAGCCGGTCATGCTCTCCTTGCAGTCGCGAGTTCCAGTACACCTTGGAAAAATCAAACCGAAACACACAGTTCGACTCGTGCTGCTCAACATAGAAATCCCGCTCTCCTGCAAGAACCTCCATCTCGAACGTGCGATACACATTGTCTATCGTGTCCGTCTTGTTCACAACTGTCCGTATCGATGGGTTCTTATCCAAAATCACGGCTCCGATAAGCTTGCGGTATGGCAAGTATTGGTCTCGTAAATTCATGTGTGCTGCATTTTCATCTTAGCTTTCTGTTCTCTTTCTTTTGTTTCATTCTTTTTCTTTTTCTTTTTTTTTTTTTTTTTTTTTTCTTGTCATATCTCATCATCGCTCGGGCATGGCGTTTATTTGATTGTTCATTGTATGAAAATGCATCGTGGGAAGACTCACCTATATGACCTGTAGACGTAAACCCCGCAGGAACCTCGTCAAGCACCTCCTCCGGCAACACCGCAGACAACAGCTCCTCTGCTTTCCAATGGTCGTATCCCAGTTCGAGCTCGTACGGCACAATTCTACAGCTCTCCTTATTCTCCTCCACAACTTTCGTCAACTCCTCAGACGCGCCTTCCAATTTATCATTCGTCTCTGGTCTCAAAAGAATCAACACTCGCTGCTTCTTGCTCGTCCCTCCATCCACCATCTCCTTCACAACATTCGAAACCCCTCGAATCTGCAACAAATCATTCATCAACTTGCGTACTCTCGGAATCAACCGCGGCTCGTCAACTTCAATCGCCCATAACTTGACCTTTGTCACAAATCTACTCCGGTCAAAATCACCCGTATCCCTCGCTGCACACACAGCTGATACACTCCGGTCAATCGGAGGACTGAAGTGCGCGGTTTCCCAACTCGGATGAGCTCCGCGCATCGTTCGTAAACTGACGTGAATCTGGCGACTCGTGAATGATGGTCTTTCGATCTTCAGTGATACGCGCCGAGAGCAGAGTATTGTCGTCGTCGATCGTGTGTATACACGACGCAACATTTACCTCTGTTTTGAATTGGAATTTAAAGAAATATTTAACAATCTCACAGTGGATCAGTTTTAAAGCTCGTGGAGTTGATTATTTGGAATTTTTTTGGGACACGTAAGCGATTACTTCAGCACATTCAACCCCGCAATCCTCTATCTACATACATACGAGTTAAATGATGGTGACATTAAATTGATAGCTGAAAGACGCAACATAACATAAAAACGAGTGTGCATGAGACATCCACGAATACAGAAACAACAACAACAACAAAACACACAGTAACTATAAAAAAAGGGAGGTAGACCACACCCGCAGTTACATCACAAATTTCTTTGCACGCAAACGTGTCCACGCACAAGAAAAAATAATAGATGGAAATAAAAAAGCGGTAATTGAAGAAAAGCGTTGACACACGCACACGCACACACACGCACACACGCTGACTTTCCAGTTCCATTCGAGCTTTCACCAAATGCTTATCACCAAAACAAACAAGAGCAAAGAGGATCTGAATAAGATAAGAAGAATCATTATAAAGAACGGAGAGCAAAAGATAAAAAAAAAAGGTACAGGAGTTTGATTAATGATAAAAAAAATTGCTCTCTGCCTGATTTATAATGATACTCCTTTCTTTCCTCGTTAATAACATTGAAAAAACAAAATAGAGAAAAAAGGACCGGTTTCCTTTTAGCATGTGCAACCGCCCGTGCTAGCAGCCGGTGTCCGTCGCGTCGGCCGCGACAAATCAACTCCCTTAGGCGTAGCACGTTGTCTTGTCGACGCGGTCTCTAGCGGAAGACTCTTTGCAATCGCTGTGAATAGCTCGGTAACGTTCTCACCACTCTTGGCCGAAGTCTCGAAAAACAAAAGACCAGACTCGTTCGCATACGCCTGCGCAACCTGTATCCAAAGCTCGTTAGCAACCAAACACCAACAAAAGTACCAGGGATTCACATACGCTCGTCTCAACCTGACGCTTGGCATCCAAATCCAACTTGTTTCCCGCAAGTGCAATGATAATATTCTCGTTCGCTTGCCGTTGCAGCTCCTTAACCCACGACTTTGCCTTATCCAGCGACGCCTGTTCACCAACGTCAACATCTTGCGCTCGTCAAATTTTTGAGTCCAGGTATACTTACCGCCTGAGTAATATCGTACACAACAACCGCGCAGTTCGCGTTCCGGTAGTACATGGGCGCAAGAGATTTGTACCGCTCTTGACCGGCGGTATCCCTAATTCGTTAGTTGCTGTTCACCTTCAAACGGATATTCACACATACCAGATCTCAAACTTCACAGTCGTGGTGTCATCAAGCGCAATAGTCTGTGTGAGGAACGCAGCTCCAATGGTGGATTCCCGGTAATCATCAAATTGATCCTAAGTCGCAGTTAGCACCAGTGAATGCTGGGAAACGCAGCATATCAAGCATACCTTGACAAATCGCAGAACAAGCGAGGACTGTAGAGTTAAAAGCATCGTTAGCATCCTAGCGTCTGTAGACATGCGCAAACAATCTGCTAAATCAACCGCACCTTTCCGACAGCAGACTCGCCTAAAAAAGAAGAGTTAGCATTACATATCCAACAAGATCCGTGTTGCCAGCATAGAGCGCGCGCGCATTAAAGCGGCGCGGCACCACACCACGACTCTCAAAGGACAAAAGTAACGTACCAAGTAGAACGAGCTTGAACTGAGCAAACCGAGTTGAAGCAGAATCACGGGGACCAGCCATTATGATTTGATAATTCTATGATGTTGAAGAAAGATGCAGGGAGAGTCGTGGGAGTTGATTAGTGGCGAGGAGATTGAAAGGCGACGCGCGGAGGTGGAGCGGAGGTTGTAGATGCGCTAGAGAGATGGGGAAAGCGACTATGAGATGGTGAGACGCAGCGGAGTAAGAAGCACAGTAGCAAAAGAGAGCGGAAAGTAAAAGCCGGAACCGAGAGCTTGTGAACAGACAAAATCCAGGGAAACGACGCTGACGGTTGTGGACTATGTATGTATAGCTAGAATGTGGTGAAGCAAGCGTTCTGTGACGGTTGCGTCGCCGGCGATTCCACGGCCGAGATAACGCGCGTCAGTCTCGTAAATTGGACCCATGATAAAAAGCACAGTACAATACATAAGGTGCGTGTTATTATGGAACCTGATACACCGACTAAAACGCCACACCATCCGCCCATCGTCCTTTCACGCCCCAGAACATTTTAAACAAAAGCTCAGCTTATATTCTGCATCTTCAGCTTTGAAAATATACATTTATTGCTTTGATTCTACGCTCAGGCTGTGCGTGGTGCGCTGAATGCTTCTTCCTCGCTTAGCTCTTAGCTCCGCGGTGGCGCTTTGCGTTTACATCCCCGGTATAGCTCAGTATATACAATTACTGCATGCTAAGCATATTCTGGGCCGCATTTATGCTAAGCGCCGCAGTCACGTGCAGATCATCGACCGCTCAAACGCCATCAGCATCAAACCGATCAAGATCATTCAACCCCTAAGAAGTACATGCACTAACCACAGCTCACCAAAAATGCTGTTTTTTTCGTTTTACAAAACGCTGATTGACGAGCAGGTATGTGAATTTGCTGCGCGGTTTGCGAATGCGCGAATGACGCATGAGGTACATTGAGGTTGTGTGCTAACGGGAAAAAAATGAAAGGTCATTGTTGAGGTGCGCGGCCGCCTAAAAGAGGCGAAAGAGACTATGTGACGAAGAGAATAAAACTGATGAGAATTACTGATGTAGCTCAAAAATGACATGGCAATCCGCGGTACTCTGAAATCCGTCGACCAGTTTTTGAATATCAAACTTGATGATATCAGCGTTGTTGAAGAGGGAAAGTATCCTCACTTGGTATGTTTTAGTTTTAGTGTCTCTTTTATAGTTCTGGCCAGGGCTAACCAGTTGTTAGTCCGCTGTCAAAACCGTGTTTATTCGTGGATCAGTCGTTAGATACGTTCATCTGCCTGCCGCAGTCGTCGATACCGGTCTTCTTGAAGACGCATCACGGAAAGGTATGGTCATGGCATGCCATGACGCCTCTACTTACGTCTCTTTCTTTTTCTACATGCTAACACACATTCAGAAGCTGCTGCGCAATCCGCAAAAGGCGGACGGTAAACCACATATTCGCCTCACACACAACCTATCCTGTACATTACAATCAATCCCAACATGCTATGACTTATATACACCATTTTTCTTCTTCTTCTTCTACGCCTGCTGCATTGCAAATTCCAACACATCTCCCACATTCGGATACTCTATATCCGCGCGTTCTTCAGCCCACGCAACCCATTCTTTCAAAAATTTCGACCCGCGTGAAAGCGTTTCCGAGTCGCCTATTACGCATAAATATCGACGTGGTCGCGTCATCGCCACTTGCAAATCGTTAGCTTCGCTGAATGGGAGAAAAAGGGAGGTGTACACGCACCATTAAGTCGTCTATCATCTTTCAAAAACCCAACCTCGCCTTTCTCGTTACTCCGTACCAACGAGATTATAATCGCGTTCTTTTCACGCCCTTGGAATCCATCCACAGACGACACTTCAAGCACTTTTTCCTCCTTACCTTCTGCACCCGGTGTCTTCGTTGTCCGTTCCAAAAACGCTTCCACTCGCTTTGCTATTAACGAAACTTGTGCGTTATACGGTGAAATCACACCAATATCAGACACCTCAAGTCCCATTTCCAACAGCTTTGAAACCTCCTGTAACACAAGCCACGCCTCTAAATCATTGGATTTACTGCTTCCCTCGCCTACCTGCGTCTTCCCGGAATCATCCTCAACGTCTTCTGGAAACTCGCCTCCTTGCGTATCAATCCACTTAACAGGCTCGCCTAGTTGCTCGGCCACCGTACTCGCGTCAACGTACTCCAAATCCCCCAACGTCCGCTCCGCAACAGACTCTGCTGCGCGTAGCTTACCCTCATACATTGCTTTAGATGGGTACTCCATAATCAACTGATGCATCCGATACTGCACGTCCAAAAGTCTTCGTATACCATCACCATGCGCAGCAACAAGCCGATCAAACAGCGTCGTTCCAAGCACTTTTTCATTCGTCGCGGCTTTGATTGTCGGCGGTAGTTGCTTGTTGTCTCCTGCTATAATCAATCTCTCTGCTTCAGGATGCGCAAGCAACGGTATCCAACATTGCGGCTCTAGACTCTGCGATACTTCATCGATTATGATCGCGTTAAACTCGACGCCTTGTAGAAATGTCGAACCTGCGCCATGTAACGTACTCACGACAACAAGACCATGATTCAACACCTGCATCAACGCTTTCCGTTCTCGAGTACGATACTCACGTCGCAAATCTTTGATATTCCGATATATCTCTGACTTTTCACGACCAGATCGCGTCTTTTTGATCTGTGCAAATGAATCATCAATCTCGTTCCGAATATCCCGCACAATCTGTCCAGCATCTGAAGTGCGTAGTATCAAATCAAGTGAATGACGTTGCGTCGTAGTCAAAATTCGCGCAGGATGTCCGATTCGTAAAAGTCGAGCAGGCGGAAGTAATCCATCAAGACGCTCGAGAATCGTGTCAACAGATATGTTACTCGGACCGCATACCAACACGCGCTTTCCTTGCTCCACTAGTTGTCGAATAATCTCAATCACCGTATACGTTTTACCAGTCTACTCAATCAGCACCAAAACGCAATTATGAGAAGTAAAATCATACCCCTGGTGGACCATGTACAATTGACACTTCCGAATCGCTCAAACAAAACGCAACTGCGTCTTTTTGCGAGTCGTTCAGTGTATCATCAAAGAACTTTGGTTTTGTGATTTCTTTCAAAGAAGATGGTTTTGCAAGTCCAAGAACAATACGCTGTAGTCGGGTCAACGTCTGCAACTTGCTCAATTCCTCCATCGTCTCGTCCATTCTAAAATGGTCAACATCGCCCTTCGCGCAAGCGTAACAGTACTCACCGAGTATACGTAACCGAGTTGACCAACTTGACAATCCACAGTCTCCCTTCAAGACTACCGACCGCCTCTGCAGCTTTATCATCAAGAGATACCTGCACTCCCTTTGGTGTAACTCTCAACACCACACCTTCAACTCGTCCATCCACATTAGCACCACTCTTTCTCTTTTCCGTCGCCGCCGCAACCCGCTGCACACCAACAATATCTCCCGTCCTAATCCCACTCCCTGCACCGCGTGCTTCAATTTCATCTGAAATAGCTGAATCAGGAACTAACTCTAACACTGTCGTCCCACCAAGCGCAGTTCGCACGTTCGACACGACCACATTTAAAATCGCGAGCCCACGCCGCGCAAGAACTTTAGGCGGAAGCGAGGAAAGTTGTTGTTGCGTTTGCGATACATCTTCTGCACGCTCCTTTTTCAATGAGCTTTTAAACCGCTTCGTGAGCTTCAACAGCGCCTCATCTTTGGAGTCCATCTCTCGTTGTGCTTTCCGCTGAGATTCTCAGGGTCCTCGAGTTTGGGAGGTGAACGACGGGAGGATATCGAACTGCTGGTCTCGGAGATCAAAATCAAGCTTGATGTCGCCGCGTGTAGTGCGGCGACGTTGGGAGAACTTCCCGTTGCCTTTCTCGGACTTCCAACTGCCTCATTAACGATTCGATCTTGAAGAACTGGACTTCTTCCAGGGTGCACGGTATGACTTCAGGACAATGAGTGGGTCTAGAGCACATAAACTGCTACGGCAGCTGTCATGTGCCAATACTAGTGGCAGCAATGATGCAGCAAAAGAAGACGCGGACTTAGTGATTTTGAAGAAATTACGTGAGGTGGGAAGGGAAATGACTGCGGGGGATTGTTTTACGCTCGAGGTATATGATCTGATCAATTTTGAAGGAGAACTGAGTACTAATGACGCGGTGAAGGAGCTGTCTATGTTGCAGAAATACGCGGAAGACAGAAATCGCAAAGACATAAGATTTGAGGCTCTCGCGACTATTGCGAATGCGCTTCTGGTCTCGAGTTCGTTGAGAGACAAGTATGATGCTGTCACGGCGTTTACGGGACAATACATTGTATGTCGATGAAAGAAAGGAGATAGTATTGGACTGACGGCCGGTAGGAATCAGAGGCAAACGAGCAGTTTGTGTTGGGTCGGATATTGTTCCTTTCGACGATTACTGAGCGCGAATACACGACGCAGAGTAGAGAGTGGGTGTACATGTTTATCCAGAACGTGAGTTTGATCTGATTACGTTTATCAGAAGTTTGGCTAATGTAGGTAGACGATACATGAACACGCTTCGTCAAAATGGACTACAGAACCAATGGCAATTGCGGAAGTGTGTAAGACGTTATTCAACCTTCTTCGACAGACATCAAGCGAAAGCTTGGTGGCCAGATTTACAAGCTCAGTACGTGACTTGCTGAGAATACTAAAACGACTGAATGGCGTTGTGAGTGCGACAACTGATGCTGTAACTTCTTGCCTATGGAAACTACCGTGCACTGTGGAGAATTACTTTTACGCTCAGAACGAGGAGGAATGTGGTGCGCTTACAATGTTCAGTTTGTGCAGGAGTTACTTGATAGCATGCGAAGCTGGACAGAAAGACTCTGATGAAAGACTCATTCCACGACTTTTGCTTCTTCAAAAGATAGGAGAATGTACGCGTGACAACGACGACGACTTAGCCGCGAGAGAACTGTTTTGTAAACACGTTTTTCCGGAGGATAGTGAGCGAACACAGCCGCTTGGTTCATCAGAATCACTGGCATCGTGCTTGTTACGCGTGATTACAAGTGCAGCGTTGCCAAAGGCGAGAGAGATTGTGTATCAGATTATGTGGGATTGTGCGGATCATGACGGTGAGTTTTTTTTCTTTTCTGTTGAACGAGGTGAAGTGCACTGCTGATAAGTTTATAGTCACCACACTTGTTGAGAAAATCGGACTTGGCTATGCAATCGGGTTCATTCGCGACAACAACCTCGAAATTCCTGAAGCCGTTACCGCTGACTCCGCTAGTACCACGAACGACATCTTTTCCAAAGTAAACCCAGTTACAGGACAATGGCTTGACTCTGAATTGCTGGCGAGGAAAGAACTTTCTGAAATGACGCCGGAGGAGAAAGAACGCGAAGCAGAGAGATTGTTTGTCACGTTTGAGAGGATGCGTAAGAACGGAGTGATTAAGGTTGAAAACCCGGTGAGAACGGCGGTCGAGTCGGGCAGATTTCGTGAAATTGAGGAGGAGCTTGACAAGGAGGAAGAAGAAGACAGTTGATAGTATCATTGATTGCATTTTGGGATATTGATGGACCCTAAACATTTGATGCATATAGTGGTTGGTTCCGTAGGAATTAGGGGAGATCGCTGGTGTACAGACGCGTGCGACTGTGACACTGCGACGTTACACGCCGCGTTACACAGAGCAAAGTCCCAGCTGTGCGGCTGAGCTGCCGAGTGCTCCGAGTGCCCCGCGTTTGCCGACCGGGCAGCCGACTCGGGCCGGTCGTCGGCCGGTCCTGGCCCAAGCAGTTCAGAGCAAAGTCGCTCACGGCCAAACGAACCCGGCGGTTATCGCTCACTCTGATTTTTTGCCCTTCCAAGCCCCGGAAACCCGCCTGTCTTCACCGCAGTCAGTTCGAACTCGTCAATGGCGTCGCAACAGGCAACAACCACCGGCGCTCAGCTCATCGCAAACGCGCTCTACGAGCTCGGCGTGCGCGTCGTCTTCGGCATCGTCGGTATCCCTGTGATCGAGGTACACACTCCACCGCCACACCCCTCCTCCTTGTCCGGCTAACAGCAGCGATAGGTCGCTGACGCGTGCATTGCCCGCGGAATCAAATTTGTCTCGTTCAGAAACGAACAAGCGGCCTCGTACGCCGCTACCGCTTACGGATACCTCACCGGACTGCCTGGCGTCTGTCTCGTCGTCGGCGGCCCTGGTGTTTTGCACGCTATTGCTGGTGTACGTTTGTACTCTTGCATAGTATCTTCAACTCAGTGCTGACGTTACAGATTGGAAATGCAACCCACAACTGCTTCCCACTTCTCCTCCTCGCTGGCTCATCCGAGTCGCATCAAGTCTACAAAGGCGCTTTCCAAGAGATCGACCAAGTTTCGACACTGACCCCCATGACAAAGTTTGCAGGTCGCGCTCCGTCTCTCTCACTTCTTCCCGCCACGATTGAAAAAGCATACCGCACAGCTTATTTTGGCCGCCCAGGCCCGACATACATTGATCTTCCTGCAGACTACATCCAAGGCACCGTCGATCCTTCCGAAGACCTAACTCTTCTGCCCGCTGTCGACGCGCCTAAAGTTGGCGCGGATCCCGCTCGTGTCAAAGTAGCTGCTGCGCTGCTCAAGTCAGCAAAGTCACCACTGGTCATCATTGGCAAAGGCGCAGCGTACAGTCGCTCAGAGTCAGCAATTCGGGAACTCGTCGAAGGTGCAAACTTTCCGTTCTTGCCTACGCCGATGGGAAAAGGCGTGATTCCAGACTCTTCGTCTCTTAACTTTGCTGCTGCTCGAAGCGCAGCATTGAGGAATGCAGATGTTATCCTATTACTTGGTGGTCGGTTGAATTGGATTCTGCATTACGGAGAAGCACCCAAGTTCAAGGAAGGCGTTAAAATCATTCAAGTTGATATCGCGCCTGAAGAAATTGGAAACAACAACATGGCAAACACGCAGCTTGGTCTCATGGGTGACATTGGGCTTGTGTCACAACAGCTTCATGCCGAGCTTGGATCATTCAAGTTTGGATCAGCGCCACAAGCATTGATTGCGAGTCGCGACAAAAACATCGCTGCTGGAATCAAAAAAGCTGATGCAGCAGTGATTCCCATGACGTACCAGCATTGTTACAAGATCATTAACGCTGCGATCAAAGAGACGAAGACGAACGCACTATTTGTCTCCGAAGGCGCGAATACTATGGATATTGCCCGCAATGCCTTCGACGTCGAATACCCGCGTCGTCGTCTTGATGCTGGTACAATGGCAACAATGGGTCTTGGTATGGGATACGCCATTGCAGCAGGCGTCGCGTGTCCTGATTGTCTTCCTGTGTGTATCGAAGGCGACTCGGCATTTGGATTCTCTGCTATCGAGGTCGACACCGCCGTACGAGCTAATATCCCAATGGCAATCTTTGTCATGAATAACAGCGGAGTATACCACGGCGTCGAGCCTTCTGCGTATGAGACTGTCGAGTCAAAGCCACTTCCGAGTACCGCACTTGGTTTGGAAACAAAATACGACGTCATCGCTGAGGTTTGTGAACTCGTGTGTTTCAAGTAACAATTGTGCTAATGTGATATATAGGCGCTCGGCGGCGTTGGAATGGTTGCTAAAACACCCGAGGAACTTCACGAAGCTGCCACTGTGGCGTTGACTTGCGGCAAAGTTGCCGTCGTGAACGTGATCATCGATGCCGGCGCGAAGACCAAATTGGTATGTTTTACCGTCCCTTTGCCCTCAACTCACTCGTAAATCAGTACTAACAAAAGAAGGAATTCGGCTGGCTTGCGAGCACGAAGAAGAAACCATCAAAGCTATAAATGTTGGGTCACAAGTATATAAATAGGTATTATGAAATATGTAAAATGGATTTGATTTATTCTATTTTACAATCTGTACTGTGCTTAATACACGAAAAAAATTATCCCCAAATAAAAAAAAAAAATAAGAAACGAAGTCTACCAAATGTATACATGCACTGTCCACTTTTAACTCCTCACTGATTCAAGAAACAGAATTAGACAATATCATCATCCTTCGACGTCACATTGTTCCAGTACTCGTGAAACCGATCCGATACGCTATTCAGCTTATACTTTAACAAATCAAACCACGTATGACCTTCTGATTTTTCATCTTCATCGGAGTCTTTTTCTTCATCGCCATCCTTCTCTTCATCAGACTCCTTTTTCTCATCAGAATCTTTGTCTTTATCGGCATGGTTTTCTTCGTCAACATCCTTTTCTTCGTCATCCTTTTCTTCGTCATCCTTTTCTTCGTCGAGATCAGCTACATCAGACTCAATTGATGCGGTCGCAGATGGCGCAGAAGATGATACCGATGCTACATCAGATTCAATTGACGCGGTCGCAGATGGCGCGGAAGATGATACTGATGAAGAAGCCAACGCGTATGACGGTGTTGCATCAGGCTCGTACATTGGAAATTGAACAGGATCTGTCCATCCATCAGGCAATGTCTTGAGCTCACCCGCCAACGATCCATTATTCGGTGCGCCGGTTATGTTGAGTGACTTGCAAAGCACGTCGTACAACTCAACATTGTAAAACGGCTCGATCCTGGTGCGACTTGGAAAGCTCGGACCTTGAGCGATAAACAATGCACGCATCAATGGGTGCGTGTTATTGTATCCGTGAAGTCCCTTTGGTCTGAAATCATGATCCTGCCGCTCAAATCTTGCTTGACTCGTGATAGCCCATCCTGCTTCCGGCACAATCCAAACAGGCGCAATTCGGTACTGGTACTTTCCGCCAGACTTGCCTCCAAAGTGCCATTCAGATGGCATGTCATCGCGGTTGTACAATGTCCAGTGAGAAAGAGAGGAGGATTCAACCATGTCAGTTCGAGCTGTCTCGATTGTATCGTAAATTTGAGCAGACGTGTTTTCTGCAAACGGTCGAAGACCAAACAATGGCCATCCGTCAGTGTGCTCGACTGCGTCTGGAGCAATTAGGTCGTCGAGAATAATGAGTCGGTCGTTCGAAGTCGACGCCATACCGTGGTCGGAAACAATGACCACGTTCACAATATCTGTCAAGTTTCTGTCGCTGACTCCCTGCAGAATGGTTGAGATCATATCATCAACCTGTCTCAAACCCGCATCGATCTCCGGTCCAAGAGTTCCATATTTATGCCCCAGCGCATCAATAGTCGGTACGTAGCACAGAATCAGCTCAGGCCGTTCATCAATCTCCATATCAAGCCACTGCAGAATGCGACTTGATTTCCGACCAAGTGTTTCCGTCTGATTGAATTTATCAACAAACTCAGGCGTGTTCTCACCCCATGGCGCTTCGCTGCCTGGCCACATGTGGATAGCAGACTTGACTCCATTCTTACTGGCTGTAACCCAAACAGGCTCGCCTCCCCACCATTTAGACTGCATAGAATGGCTGGAATCGTGGTAGTTGAAGGATTCCTTCAGTTCCGGGTCGTAGAATGAGTTACTCACAATACCATGGCTGGATGGATACAGTCCGGTTACCATGGTATAGTGATTTGGAAAAGTAACTGATGGAAATGATGGAAACATATATGGCGCGCTGAACTCATCGTTGAACATCTGATTCATGGTTGGTGTGTATTCGTCGGTCAGATAATCAGGCCGGAAACCATCCAGCGAAATGTAAATTGTCGAGGGATAAAAGTTATGCGTGCCATTTGATAGCAGAGTCTTTGAGGAGTCACCAGCCACATCCGTGCCCTCTTCCTCTGATGTACCCCATGGATTGAGACTCGAGATGCCAAAGTGCTTTTTAATAATGGCAACGTACCCCGCGACACCCACGATTCCAACGACAAAAGCCAGTAAGAGAAAAAAGCAAAATGACTTTACACATGCTATCCGGCGCTGTTTTCTCTTCAAATATTTGAGATGAGACTCCGCATCAACCTCGATTTCCTCTTCACTCTCATCCATGCTGTCGCCAAGTCGGTTGTACAACCCACCAGGCCCATGTTTCTTCTCTCCCGTCAATGCGTCTGCGCTGAATCCCACAGACTTTCCCTTCTTTCCCTTCAAAAATCGTTTTTTATGCATTGCTGATTTCCGAACCACATCCGAGATCAGACGCTCGCTGTTGTCGTGGTCGAGTAGCACATCCTGGTCGTATGAATGCGGGTCGTAGTCTCCCGTGATATCCTCGCCCTCGAGCATGTCAATGCTGTCGAACGAGTCGCGTCGCACGCTCGGTTTTTCTGCCATGATGTCGCGAGATTAGGTGAATCCGTCTATCTCGCAGATTCAGGCGATGCTGTGTACAGTAAGGATGTATGTATGCAGTGACTTTGTCTATCGTGGTCAGCCGGAGTCGTGAGCATCAATACCGCGCGCCACAGTTCTCCCAACATTAATAGGGCTAGGGCTATTTCTTAGCGCACAACTGTGCAACGTAATAACAAATTGTCAATTCCTTCTCATCCATCCGACTCGATCTTCTTCGCCACTTAGTTCCCATATCCACATTTTCACACATTCGAAATGAGTGACGCAGATCTTCTTAAGCAGATTGCAAGTCTAGCAGGTAATGTTTACTTTTTTGTGCTTTTCGGGATTTGAGCTAACGACACAGGCGCAATAAATCGGCACAAAAATGGACAGGGTCAAGGTACGTCATCATCATGTAGCCTCGATGCACACCTTCTGCACACAAACTAACTATTTCAAGGATCCTCATCTTCAGGACATCAACAACGCATGGGTCCGTCTCTACGTGGGCGCGGTGCGTACCGCGGCCGAGGTGCGTTTTTTTACACTCAAACGTCGCGCGGACTCGGATTTGACATTTCTTCAGGTCGTGGCCGTGGCGGATCTGCGCATCCATACGCCACACATCGGAATCGGACTCTAGTTCTCACAAGCACAACGCCAACGCTTTCAGCTAGCGACTCTGAAGTGCCTGCGTCAGAAAGTGACACTCAGACTACAGGAGCATCGCAACCACAACAATTCATCAAGAAACGAGATCGTCACATGCAGCTTATCAACTCAGCTGTGTACTCTGACTTGACACATGCCCGGACAAAGGCGATTGAAGAGACCAGATTGGGAAAGGAGAAAGCAGCAGAAGCTAGACGAGCTCGAAAGCGGGCAAAGTACGAAGCTGCCGGTGCCGTCGGTGCTATGAAACGCGTTGAGATTGGTGGCGTTAAGTATCGTGTTGATAAAGGCGGAAACAAACTCGTTCGTGTGACTGGTACGTTTACTGATTTTAAGCCCCAAGAGAATATACTGAGTTTAGGCGCGGAACCTGCGGAACATCCAGCAGAGACGTCGACGATGGCGTCGCCTCGAAAGACTGTCATCGGCGGGGTGACGTATATTCGCAGCAAAAACGGCAATCTTTACAACAGGAACGCGATCAAGAGCCTCCAGAAACAGTCGTACAACGTTCCATGTCGATATTTCACCAAAACAGGTACATGCACACGTGTTTCGTGTCCATATACACACGAACCAACACATGTTGCGCTGTGTCCACAGTTCCTATCCGGCAAGTGTATGAATCAGTCATGTGACCTTTCACACACTCCTACAGCAAACAACACGCCGTTATGCACTTACTACGAACGCGGAAGATGTAACAATCCACACTGCAAATACAGCCACATGGGACTTGCTCCCGGTGCGAAGATTTGCCGCGACTTTGCTACACTCGGATACTGTGACAAAGGAGCTGAATGTGACAAGCGACATGTATTTGAGTGTCCTGATTTTGAGGAAACAGGCAGATGTGCGAAAGCAGAAAAGAAAAAGTGTAAGTTGAAACATGTTCGTCATGCTGGAGCAGGTCATCACGTACGTCCGGAAGGCGACGACGCGCTTTTTGTGAATGATACCAGTACCACTGGAGGTGCGGTGAATGAGATCGGTGCACACGTTTTGGATGGTGTTAAAGCTCATCTACTACGTGATGCAGATGACGAATTCACAATAAATGTTTCCGATGACGATGAGTCAGACGAAGAGGAGGAAGGCGAGATTGCAAATGAGTCTGACGACGAAATGGAGTTCGATTCAGATATGTTTGACGACGACGATGATGATGACTCTGAAGACGGCGACGTGGCAGATGATGATAGAAATACAGAAGGAGACGAGTATATTAAGCTTTGAACAAGCCTCGGTTCGTATTACATTACCCCCTGTCTTTATTCTGTGCGTGTCTTAATAGTCATAGGTCGCCTTGGAAGTTGTACGATACGCAGTCTAGTTTATTTGTCGCTCGCTCGTAAGTACTTTTTGATTGATACCTCCTGCACGATCTTTCTCTACCACATCTCGTCTTTGCCTTTTTTTTGGCTCAATCAATAAATTACGAGAAACGAAAAATTGAAGAGAATCATATATGAGTAGTAAGACTATGAATAAAGAATATAATGTTGAAACATGACCAGAAATGTAGTTTTAGAACCAACAGGTTTTCAAAGATCACGCAGGAGAGTATAAATGAGCCTGTAGTTGCATTTTAGTATGCGCATTTTTTAGTATTTACTTTGTACTGTATACTTTAGTTATTGACTTGACTAATCGATTCGTGCTTACGACGATTAACTGCTGTAGCGGTGATTTCACTTATCGAAGCTGGGCTTCGGTGGAAAACTATGTAGACACGCATAAAACAAGGTTTCATTTCCAGAGCTTATAATCATTCTTGTAGACCTAACCCGCAGCTCGCTTCTGGACGGAGACTCATCGCTTCCGTGCACGTTAAAGTGGGCTGTGTCTATGTGTGTGGACATTTGGCTGGGCGACTGTGTCGGATCGAAAATTTAAGCAGCATCGACAATGAAGAAATCTTACACATGCTTAATTCACCCAAATCCAACTTTATTCATGACAACAAAAGCTATATATCATACACCTCACCATGCACCACCGCGCCAACCCTCTTCCCACTCTTGATTGCTTCGGCGACAAATCCCGCACTTCCGCACGCAATCACCCACACTTTTGCGCCTTGTGCCGCGGTCTTCGCGACACGATTCACTTCAGCCGAGATATCAAGTCTCTGCATATGAAATCGTATACTTGCATCAGGAGTGGATGCGCCGCCAGTAATGTCGTCTTCTGTGCTGCTGTCTTTGCCGGAAAGTGAAGTGAGCGATGCGGTTGCGTCAAGCGGAATACTAGATTCGTCAAGGCCGCTAGAGACGGTGTTGATATACACATCAACAGTGTCAAGGCGAACCATCCTGAGAGCGAGAACATCGGTCATTGCTCGTGTTGCCCATATCACATCTACATGTTCACTCTGTCTTCTTAATGCGTTTGCAAGCGGCGCAGCAAACGAGATCCCTGCACCACCGGCAAGAATAAGTATGTGCCTCTCTGATGCTGCAAGCGAAGTAAAAAAGTCATATGGAAGCGATCGGTATGGTCCGAGAAGAGAGTACTCTGCGTATTCAGCGATTTGGAAACGAGATGTCGGCTTGATAAGCAAATCTACCGCGTCTGAATCACTCGCCAGACTGGCGATGGTGTATGGATGCGACGCGGCAAGTGGGAAAAATAGTTTTGAAGCGAGAGGGGAGAATCGAGAGTGTGAGAGTCGAATGTGCGAGCCTGGTTCAAAGTAGGATGGAAGTGCGTCGCGAGGAAGACGGACGAGAATGAGATTTTCCGAAATAGGACGAACGTGTGCACGCACTTCGCGGGCGTATCCAAATCGCAAAACAAGTTGTAGCGCAATGAACCCAACGAGCAAAAATGATACAGCCCATACTCTCGGACTCGCATGCCACGCGAGCATCGGCAGTGAGATCCAAGCGACCAGAACATGGAGTCTATAAAACAGCTCGTGATTCCTGCTTCTAATAAAGTGCAGTGAAAACAAAAGCGAGATCAGAAACCCAGCAAATAAAAGTAGACCTAGGAAATGGTCAAAGTACAAGATTTTGCCGGGCTTTCCTGTTTTGGCAAAGTAAATTATGTACAATACGCTGTGTGCGCCTCCAGCAACAACGGCAAGTCGACTAAGCCAAATGTGCAGTGAAATGTACGAGAGGTAAGATTCGCGTGGAAACAGGGAAGGGCGAAGAGAGAGAAAGTAGACCATTGGGAGGGTAGAGGCGCATATCCTGTGTCATCAGCACGCATTCACCCACGAGCAAACAAATAAGCGCACCTTCCAAGTCTTTTTGTCAAAAAAAGGAAATCATCATGCGTTTCCGCAACAGACACAATTGCAAGCACAAGACCAATAATCGGCACTGAAATCCACAGCGGAATTGGCTGACGTACTCTGAACTGCAGCCATCGGGGCAAGAACGGCGTGAGGTACACGCGTACGAATGCGAGGAGCGCCAGCGCAAAACTGCCCCAGAGCACGACAGCCGCGTACTTGAAGTTCAGCGCTGACCGCAGAAGCTTTGTCTCGCGCAGTGTCGGAGACTTGTCAATCGCAAACATTGTGAATGAGAGAGAACGGGCAGTGAAGAAGACTTGATGCGAGATGCAAGATAGCTCCATGGGAGGTAAATGGAGAAGAAGGACAACGCGGCCCAATCCG
Source organism: Myxozyma udenii (assembly GCA_030705025.1). NCBI lineage: Eukaryota > Fungi > Ascomycota > Lipomycetes > Lipomycetales > Lipomycetaceae > Myxozyma > Myxozyma udenii. The sequence continues at coordinate 120,546 of JANIWG010000027.1, forward strand.
CGCCGCACACCGAACGGCGGCACTTCGCGGGGTCGCACGGGTCCGGTCTGCTCACACTCCCAATTCTCGCTTCTCTCATTTCGGTCTCGAGATGTCGCCACTCTCCTCCGCCAGAACGTCTCCACCGTTTCTGCATGTCCCGTTCGCCGCCTGATCACGATTCTGCACGGCATGTACACGCACCAGAACACACGGTAGCAGCGCCGTCAGCGCATGACCTTGCGCGCGTAGACGTCGCAGTATCGCGTCCGCGACCGGACACAGTCCACCGGCACACGCGAGTTCAGTTCGTTCCAGAAGGCAGGAGCGGTGGCAATGCAGTCGCAAGCGGCTCTGACATTTCTTCATTTTACGCGAACCTTGTTGGCGTGTCTTCAATCTCGCATGACAACAGCGGTGGCGAAGACAGCACTTCAGAAGCCTCGACTCAGAGCGCGAGCGCGGGAAGCGGGACTACTACGGCACAGCTTCTCAAGCTTGAGCATCATGACGCACCGTTAAGTGTTATCCCCGTTGACGCGGAAAATGCTGGGTACAAATATCTTTCTCGGTACGGATGGCGTGCGACGCAGAAAACAGGACTGGGAAGAGAGGGAAGCGAGGGGCGAAGAGTTCCTGTTAAAGCGAGGCTGTGGAATGGAAATGAGGGCATTGGCGCAGAGCGTAAAGTGCGGAAGGACAGCGATAAAGCCACGGCAAGTAAAGTGGAGAAAACTGGGAAAGGCGCGAGGAAACGCATGGAGAAGGAGAAGAGACGAAAAGAAGAGGAGGAACGGAAACGACTGTATGATGAGATTTGCCGGGGAAAGTGATTTTACGTTCTGGAGTTTTGGTGTTATCTGAAATTTCATTAAAAATAAATACATACATGCATATGAACCAAAAACCAGGCGAGAGGAGTCAAACCAGCAGCATAAATCAGCATCAATATAATTACCCCGATCATGAACAAGCATTACCAAAATGATAGCAAAAAAAAAAAAAAAAAAAAAAAAAAAAAAAAAAAAAAAAAAAAAAAAAAAAAAAAAAAAAAAAAAAAAAAAAAAAAAAAAAAAAAAAAAAAAAAAAAAAAAAAAAAAAAAAAA